>JARQOD010008373.1:0-35812 GCA_033576555.1 Oophaga sylvatica | reverse complement strand
AAGGGGACGTCATGAAGTGAACGATGATATACCTCCTAAGCGCTACTATCGCTCGGGGGTGGAGATGATCCGTATGGCTAATGTGTATGCAGGAGAAGGAAATACTGAAAATGCCTTTATTTTGTACAACAAGTATATTACGTAAGTATAAAGTCACTCATTTTGTTTTTTTTCCCCCCCAGCATTATAAGTTTGTCTCCCAGGTCTGCATCCAATCTAGCTCCGATCACTCCTGTGTAAGGCTAGTTTCACACTAGCGTTTCATAGAATGGTAGAATTGGAAGGGACCTCCTGGGTCATCTGGTCCAACCCCTGCTCAATGCAGGATTCACTAAATCATCCCAGACAGATGTCTGTCCAGCCTCTGTTTGAAGACTTCCATTGAAGGAGAACTCACCACCTCTCGTGGCAGCCTGTACCACTCAATGATCACACTAACTGTCAAAAAGTTTTTTCTAATATAATGTGTCTCCTCCCATTCAGTTTCATTCCATTGCTTCTAGTATTTCCTTGTGCAAATAAGAATAAAGATAATCCTTCTACAATGTGACAGCCCTTGAGATATTTGTAAACAGCTATTAAGTCTCCTTTCAGTCTTTTTTGCAAGCTAAACATTCCCAAATCCTGTAACCGTTCCTCATAGGACATGGTTTGCAGACCGGACACCATTCTGGTCGCTCTTCTGTGAACTTGCTCCAGTTTGTTGATGTCTTTTTTAAATGTGGTGCCCAAAACTGGACACAGTATTCCAGATGAGGTCTGACCAAAGAGGAGTAGAGGGCAATAATGACTTCACGTGATCTAGACTGTATGCTTCTGTTAATACATCCCAGAATTGTATTTGCCTTTTTTGCTGCTGCATCACACTTGACTCATGTTCAGTCTGTGATCTAGTAGTATTCCCAAGTCTTTTTCACATGTGCTGTTGCTTAGCCCTATTCCTCCTATTCTGTATACACTTTTTTCATTTTTATTTCCCAGATGTAGTACTTAGCATTTTTCCCTGTTAAAAAACCATTCTGTTAGTTGCTGCCCACTGCTCCAGTTTATTTATATCGTTTTGAATCCTCTCTCTCTCTCTTCTCTAGTATTAGCTATCCCTCCTAGCTTTGTGTCATCAGCAAATTTAATCAGTTTACCCTCAATTCCTTCATCTAAATCATTGATAAAGATGTTGAGCAATACAGGGCCCAAGACAGAGCCCTGTGGTACCACATTTTCCAACTGGATGTGCAGCCATTTACGACCACTCTTTGGGTCCTATCACTAAGCCAGTTATGAATCCACCTAACAGTTGCTTTGTCCATTCCATACTTAGTCATTTTTTCAATAAGGATTGTGTGAGATACTTTGTCAAATGCTTTGCTGAAGCAAGATATAATTTATCTACAGCATTTCCCTGATCCACCCAGTCAGTGATTCTGTCATAGAAGGAAATTAAATTAGTCTGGTTAAGCACTTCATTCTTGTCCAGGTACTTACATACATGTTGTTTAATCATTTGTTCAAAGATCTTTCCTGGTATAGATGTCAGACTCAACGGCCTTATAGTTCCCTGGGTCCACCTTCTTCCCCTTTTTGAAGACAGGAGCAACATTTGCTCTTCTCCAGTCTTCTTGGACCTCTGTTCTTCAAGAATTTTTAAAGATTATGGAGAGTGGTTCAAAAATTTCTTCTGCTATCTCCTTCAGTACTCTGGGGTATAATTCATCTGGACCTGGAGACTTGAATTCATTTATGTTAGCTAAGTGATTCCTCACTATTTTTCTGTTTTTATAGATATCCTGGATTCTTCTATTCCTTTAATAGGACAATGAAGATCAGTTGATGTTACATTTCCTTTCTGAGAGAAAACAGATGCAAAATAGGAATTTAAAAGTTCGGCCTTCTCTACATCCTTTCTTACCATTTCATAATGTTCATCCTGTAAAAATCCTATAGCATCTTTGACATTTCTTTTACTTTTGACATATCCCCAAAATCCTTTTTTATTGCTTTTGACATCTCTTGCAAGCCTTAATTCATTGTCAGCTTTAGATAATCTGATTTGTGCCCTGCAGGTTCTGCAGACATCATTATATTCTTCTTTAGCTATGCCTCCCTCTTTCCATTTGATAAACATTTCTTTCTTCCTTTTCAGCATGTGTTTAAGTTCTTTGTTCATCCATCCTGGTTTCCTTAAATGATTCCTATTCTTCAGTCTTTTTGGAATTGTTAATGATTGTGCTTTCGTTGGTCTGCGCACGGCCGCCGCTAAGCTCCGCCCCCAGCCGCTCCGCCTATGGGCGCATGACGCTTCATGCGACCTGCGTACCCTATCTTTAGCATTGGGTACACCGCAGGCCGTGTGCAGGTTGCGTTTGCCGGCGCATGCGTCCTTTTTACGGTACGCCGAGCACACCAAAATGCAACACGATGCGTTGGGCGCAGGTCGGCGCACCGTCAAAAGGACGCATGCGCCGGCAAACGCATACCTGCGTACGGCCTGCGTACCCAATGCTAAAGATAGGGTACACAGGTCGCATGCAGCGTCATGCGCCCATAGACGGAGCGGCCGGGAGGAGGCGTGGGCGGAGCTTAGCGGCGGCCGTGCGCAGACCAACGAAACGCTAGTGTGAAGCTACGCTAGTGTGAAGCTAGCCTAAGATTAGAGAGGCGAGGTGCACGGGCCACCATATTCTCAGCCCAGGGATGCAGAAGAGATCGTGGCTATTTTCAGGATTTGGTGATGCAGATGTCTTTGTTGTCATCACCATATGTATGTATATAGATTTATATTTTTGGCCTGTCGGTGGAACATGTAATTGACTTCTGGTCGGCGATGTTCTGATTCATTCATGAAGTACTATGATTTGAGTAAAACACCTGGGGGGCCAGCAGGATATCAAGAGGAAGAAAATAAGCCGGTTGTGTATAAAAATATTTTCCTTAATTTGTAGTTTCAGTATAACGTTTCTTGGGGTAATTCCCCTTCATCATACAGTCTGAATACTCACCACCCAGATGATGACTCTTGGTGAGCAAATTCCATAGCTTTGTACACATGCCTGTCAAACATTGCCTATCCCCTAACAGAGGTGTCGGTGGTTCTCTTTCCGATTAGTGACGGATTGCCTTTATCACCTCAATGCTACTAGAGGTACCGTATATACTCGTGTATAAGCCGAGATTTTCAGCCCATTTTTTAGGGCTGAAAGTCCCCCTCATGGCTTATACGCGGGTCATATACGGGGGGTCGGCGGGGGAGGTGGAGCGGGGGTGTCGGATCATACTCACCCCTCCGCCGGCGCGGTCTCTGCAGCCCCCCTGCCTCTCCCACGATCTCCGGCTCCTTCCTGCAGCGGTCACATGGCACCGCTCATTAAAGTCATGAATATGCACATATTCATGACTTTAATGAGCGGTACCACGTGACCGCTGTAGGACTGAAGAGCTGCGGAGATAGCAGGAGAAGAGGAGAGGCTGCAGAGACCGCGCCGGCGGAGGGGTGAGTATAGCGATATTTACCTGTCCTCGGACCACCGCTGCGCGCTGCTCCATCGTCCGACTCCTCTGGCTGTGAATGATCAGGCAGAGGGCCTAACGATGACGTCGTTAGTGCGTGTCACGCTCCCTGCCTGATCATTTACTGCTGAGGACCCGGAAGAGGGAGCAGTGCGCAGCGGTGGAGAGAGGACAGGTAAATATCTCAGGTGCCGGGGTCCTGAGCGAGCGGTGACACAGGCACCTGTCCCCCATAGCGCGCCAGTGTCACCGCCTGCTCAGGACACCGGCACCTGGCCCCAGCAACGAGAGGTGAGTATGTCATTTTTTTCTTTGCAGCAGCAGCATAAGGGACGTATACTATGGGGCATAATTGTGCTGCATATGGGGCATAATCTGTGGAACATATGGGGCATAATCTGGCGCATATGGGGGCATAATCTGGAGCATATGGGGGCATAATCTGGAGCATATGGGGGCATAATCTGGAGCATATGGGGGCATAATCTGGAGCATATGGGGGAATAATCTGTGGAGCATATGGGGGCATAATCTGTGGAACATATGGGGGCATAATCTGTGGAACATATGGGGGCATAATCTGTGGAACATATGGGGGCATAATCTGTGGAACATATGGGGGCATAATTTGGAGCATGTGGGGGCATAATCTGGAGCATATGGGGCATAATCTGTGGATCATACAGAGGCATAATTGTGCAGCATATGGGGGCATAATCTGTCAAATATATAGGGGCATAATCTGGAGCATATGGGGGCATAATCTCTGGAGCATATTGAGCATAATCTGGAGCATATGGGGGCGTAATCTGGGGCATATGGGGGCATAATCTGTGGAGCATATTGGGCATAATCTGTACAGCATATGGGGGCATAATCTGCAGTTTATGGGGGCCTAATCTGTGGAGCATCATATGGGGGCATAATTATTTTTCACCCTAAGCTTATACGCGAGTCAATAAGTTTTCCCAGTTTTTTGTGGCAAAATTAGGGGGGTCGGCTTATACATGAGTATATACGGTATATATTTATCATGAGTCCGTTCAAGCTCCATGATGGATATAACTGTCATGCTGATTGTACCGCTGCGATCAGTTGCAGGAGCCGACTGATATACAGTCATGACCAAAAGTTTTGAGAATGACACAAATATTAATTTTTACAAAGTTTACTGCTTCACTTTTTCTAATGGCAATTTGCATATACTCCAGAATGTTATAAAGAGTGATCAGCTTAACAGCAATTACTTGCAAAGTCAATATTTGGCTAGAAAATGAACTTTATCCCCCAAACCACATTTCAACATCATTGCAGCCGTGCCTTAAAAGGACCAGCTAACCTCTTTTCAGTGATTGCTCCATTAACACAGGTGTGGGTGTTGATGAGGACATGGCTGGAGATCAATCTGTCATGATTAAGTAAGAATGACACCACTGGACACTTTAAAAGGAGGCTGGTGCTTGGCATCATTGTTTCTCTTCTGTTAACCATGGTTATCTCTAAAGAAACACGTGCAGTCATCATTGCAATGCACAAAAATGGCCTAACAGGGAAGAGTATCGCAGCTATAAAGATTGCACCTCAGTCAACAATCTATCGCATCTTCAAGAACTTCAAGGAGAGAGGTTCCATTGTTGCCAAAAAGGCTTCAGGGCGCCCAAGAAAGACCAGCAAGCGTCAGGACCGTCTCTTAAAAGTGTTTCAGCTGCGGGATTCGGGCTACCAGCAGTGCAGAGCTTGCTCAAGAATGGCAGCAGGCAGGTGTGAGTGCATCTGCACGCACTGTGAGGCAGAGACTCTTCGAGCAAGGCCTGGTCTTAAGGTGGGCAGCAAAGAAGCCACTTCTCTCCAGAAAAAACATCATGGACAGACTGATATTCTGCAAAAGGTACATGCAGTGGACTGCTGAGGACTGGGGTAAAGTTATTTTCTCTGATGAATCCCCTTTTCGATTGTTTGGGACATCAGGAAAACGCCTCATTCGGAGAAGACAAGGTGAGCGCTACCACCAGTCTTGTCTCATGCCAACTGTTAAGCATCCTGAAACCATTCATGTGTGGGGTTGCTTCTCATCCAATTGAATCGGCTCTCTCACAGTCTTGCCTAAAAACACAGCCATGAATAAAGAATGGTACCAGAATGTCCTCCAAGAGCAACTTCTCCCAACCCTCCAAGAGCAGTTTGGCGATCAACAATGCCTTTTCCAGCATGATGGAGCACCTTGCCATAAAGCAAAGGTGATAGCTAAATGGCTCAGGGAACAAAACAGATTTTGGGTCCATGGCCTGGAAACTCCTCAGATCTTAATCCCATTGAGAACTTGTGGTCAATCATCAAGAAACGGGTGGACAAACAAAAACCTAAAAATTCTGACAAAATGAAAGCATTGATTGTGCAAGAATGGACTGCTATCAGTCAGGATTTGGTCCAGAAGTTGATTGAGAGCATGCCAGGGAGAATTGCAGAGGTCCTGAAGAAGAAGGGTCAAGACTGCAAATATTGACTTGCTGCATTAACTCATTCTAACTGTCAATATAAGCTTTTGTTACTCATATGTTTGCAATTATTATATTTCTGTCTGTGATAAAAACATCTGTCAAACACACATAAAAACCAGAGGGCAGCAGATCATGTGAAAATATAATATTTGTGTCATTCTCAAAATTTTTGGCCATGACTGTATAAAGCCGAGCACTAACTAATTCCTGATTGGTGCGGTCACCTATCCCAGCAGTTTAACCGCTTATATGCTGCGGTCAATAGTGACAGCATCATGTGAGGAGTTTGTCAGACAAAGAGTACTCCGTTTGTCAGCCCATCGGCACCAGCACAAAGTGATCGCGGGTTTTGATGTGTGATTGATTTCACCTAGAGGCCTTACAAAGACTCTACACCTGCCATATAATGACACCTAATAAACTTTCCTGGAGGCACGGTTTTCATAGGCTTCCTAACAGTATAATACTGATAGGCTACGGTAATGCACCGCACAAGTAGTGAACTGTATTACCTGCGAGATTGTAACGTTGCATGTGCAAGTCCCCTTTTGGGAATAATACAAATTGTAAAAAAAAATCCCCAAAATCTCAGCATTCCCACTGAAAGTATTGGGCCATGTTCACACATTGCGTTTTTGCTGTACAGAAGCAACGTCAAAAAAGCGGGTTTCACTGAGTGTTTGACGCGTTTTTGGTGCATTTTTTTTATTTTTTTCTGCGTTTTTGTCGGTACATTTGTCTTTTATGATAAAGTTAAGTGCATAAAAAATTAATCTATTCCACTTCATCAGGTTTTGGCAGCCTGCATTTTTTGCACCACCCATTACTTTCAGTGGGGGAAAAACGCTGAAAGAAGTGATTGCTGCATTTTGCAACTTTTTGACAATTGCCTCAAAAAAAATAAATAAAAAGTAATCAAAGAAATTATATGCATCCCAAAATAGTATAATTAGAAAAACCATCCTGATGTGCAAAAAAAATGAGCCCCATTAGTGGCTCTGTAAACAAAAAATTGAAACAAAATTAGGGCTCTCACAATATGACGAACTCCAAAAAATTGTGTTTATGTGCAAAAAAAACTATACAAATTTGCTACCACTGTAAATGTATCAGCATTATAATCTAAAACTATATCGTTATCCCATAGGGTAAGAGCTAAAAGAAAAACAGTGCCAGGATTGCTGTTTTTGTTCAATCAGCCTTTTGTGCAGCAAATGAAAAACGTAAAATGTAAAAAAAAATAATAGCAGAATTGCTATTTTTTTTTTCTATTTCTCCTCTTGCTGTTATACGTTATATGTACCCCAGTATGGTGCCGCTGCCAAATACAGTGTATCCTGCTAAAAATAAAAAAAATATATAGCTTTCTTCTCAGTGCCCAAAATGGACCAGCCCTGAAAGGGTTAAGCGCCATGCTTCTTTTGCTTTATCGGGCGCAGTTCTTGCGGATAATTCAGTAAAATGTGATTGGTGCCGAATACAAAAATATGGAATTTAAAAAAGAAAAGAAAAATTGAAGCGACCTCCTGTCTCCCTTGTGTCAGTCATTCTTCCAGGTCTTCCCTTTATCTTAGGCTTTTCATCGAAAAACTTCCTAAACATCGAGATTACAAAACCGCTAGCGCGCCGGAGAAGAAGGAGACGCTGAAGGTAAGATGTATAGATGGCATGCGCAGATCTTAGAAAAAGTCTTGTCTGAGTCTCGAATTGAAGGATATCCATTTTTGTAGACAATGAAGGAAGTGGCCTTTCCGAAAGCGGAAGACTTGAAGAAAGAACTGCACAGGCGCTACAGTAAAGAGTTTGCGGAGTACCTGAACAGGAGGGTAAGTCAGTGCTGGTCCTGTGTGAGGCACAGGGTTATGTGATTGACCCCTGACAGTATGAGAGTATGAGGCACAGGGTTATGTGATTGACCCCTGACAGTGTGAGGCACAGGGTTATGTGATTGACCCCTGACAGTATGGGGCACAGGGTTATGTGATTGACCCCTGACAGTATGAGGCACAGGGTTATGTGATTGACCCCTGACAGTATGAGGCACAGGGTTATGTGATTGACCCCTGACAGTATGAGGCACAGGGTTATGTGATTGAGCCCTGACAGTATGAGGCACAGGGTTATGTGATTGACCCCTGACAGTGTGAGGCACAGGGTTATGTGATTGACCCCTGACAGTATGAGGCACAGGGTTATGTGATTGACCCCTGACAGTATGTGGCACTGGGTTATGTGATTGAGCCCTGACAGTATGAGGCACAGGGTTATGTGATTGACCCCTGAAAGTATGGGGCACAGGGTTATGTGATTGACCCCTGACAGTATGGGGCACAGGGTTATGTGATTGACCCCTGACAGTATGAGGCACAGGGTTATGTGATTGACCCCTGACAGTATGAGGCACAGGGTTATGTGATAGACCCCTCATGTGATAGACCCCTGACAGTATGAGGCACAGGGTTATGTGATTGAGCCCTGACAGTATGAGGCACAGGGTTATGTGATTGACCACTGACAGTATGAGGCACAGGGTTATGTGATAGACCCCTGACAGTATGAGGCACAGGGTTATGTGATTGAGCCCTGACAGTATGAGGCACAGGGTTATGTGATAGACCCCTGACAGTATGAGGCATAGGGTTATGTGATAGACCCCTGACAGTATGAGGCACAGGGTTATGTGATAGACCCCTGACAGTATGAGGCACAGGGTTATGTGATTGACCCCTGACAGTATGAGGCACATGGTTATGTGATAGACCCCTGACAGCGTTTGCTTCTGTTTCTTTAGCGATGCGAAGAAGAAGAGTGCGCCCGCCGCCTGGCCGTGCTGCAGCAGCTCGATGCAGAGAAGCAGCGCGTGGCTCGCATGAAGCAGCAGCAAGAGCAGCACGAGCAGTTTCAGGTCTTTGAAGATATGATCCGTAGGAAAGAACTGGAGAACGAGCGGCTACGGATCCTCCACCAGTTCTCTACCGACAAATCTAACACACAGATATCTGACGGACCTCTCATCCCGGGGGTCAACGAGCCTCCTATGGCCCCACAGCTACCCACCAATGATGCCGTGCTCCCCCAACCTCCTGTGGTTGATAGGACTCTGAAGCCAACATCGATCGGTCCCAATGAAGGCTGTGAGTAGGCCATGCTGAAGTCACTTGTGTATAGCTCTGCTATATAATGTGCTATATATAAGTAAGGAATATATCGTACTGAAATATACACTCATTGCATAGAGCTCATCAAAGATCTGACTGTCTCCTCATCAAGTCAATCAATGAGAAAAATTACCAGATCACATCCAGAAAAAATGGGCTTATTTTTATGTAGATGGACATCCATTTGTCCCCGTTAGATATGTATTAACTCTGTATTAGCTTCATTTTTTGATGCTTGCAAATAGTCTTAGATATGAAGCAAGATACCAACCTCTAGTACCCTAAGCGACTGGATGCTAATGCAGGTCCGAAACTACCGTATTTCTCCAGATCCATATCAGAGTCTCTATTGACTTCCGTGGGGAATTCTGGGCTGCAGATCAGCGTCTGATGATGCACGCTGACTATTTATTTTTACAAAATGCTAAAAAAAAAAGTTATTTGCATCATCACTTATTATAGGGTCTATATGTAGACTGCATTGTGCTCATTTTAAGAAACCGCACAGATATGAAACTGTTACATCAATTAGTCCTTCAAGCGTTGTCCCACTAAGTACCTTTATAGGATAAATGTATGATTGGGGAGGTCTTACCACTTCACCCCACTGATTACTAAAGTTCGGATCCTCTGTTCCACATGTCAAGCAAGCACTAGCGCACATATGTGACCACTGCTCCATTCACTTTCTGTGTGAGCGGTGGTCTCTTGTGCCAACTAGCACTCACAGATATGAAGTGAAATCACTATTCACATGGGACTCCCATGATTTGTAGGGGTCTAACTGCTGGGACACCAGTCAATCATAGGATAGTTGATAAAAAGATTAAAAAAAAAATGTTTTAGGGGGAGTAATTGTGGACCACAGAAATTGTGGTTAATTCACTGCTCAAAAAAATAAAGGGTAACACATCTTAGATCTAAATGAATGAAATATTCTCATGAAATACTTTGTTGTGTATAAAGTTGAATGTGCTGTCAACATAATCACACAAAAATCATCAATGGAAATCAAATTTTTGAACCGTTGGAGGCCTAGATTTGGAGATACCCCCAAAATGAAAGTGGAAACAAGTCAAAATGAAAATCAAAACAAGACAAAATTCAAGTGGAAACAAGTCAAAATGATGCTCAGTATTGTATGTGGCCCTCCATGTGCTTGTATAACCTCCCTACAACGCCTAGGCATGCTCCTGATGAGGTTGCGGATGTTCTCCTGAGGGCTCTTCTCCCAGACCTGGACTAAAGCATCTCAACTCCTGGACAGTCTGTGGTGCAACGTGACGTTGGTGGATGGAGCGAGACATGATGTCCCAGATGTGCTAAATTGGATTCAGGTCTGGGGAACGGGCAAGCCAGTCCATAGTTTCAATGCCTTCATCTTGCAGGAACTGCTGACATACTCCAGCCACATGAGGTCTGGCATTGTCCTGCATTAGGAGGAAGCCAGTGCCAATCGCACCAGCATATGGTCTCACAAGGGGTCTGAGGATCTCATCTCGGTACCTAATGGCAGTCAGGCTACCTCTGACAAGCACATGGAGGGCTGTGTGGCCCTCCAAAGAAATGCCACCCCACACCATTAATGACCCACTGCTCAGCACATGTGATAGAGTCTGGAGACGCTGTGGAGAGCGATCTGCCTGCAACATCCTTCAGCATGACCGGTTTGGCAGTGGGTCATTAATGGTGTGGGGTGGCATTTCTTTGGAGGGCCGCACAGCCCTCCATGTGCTCATCAGAGGTAGCCTGACTGCCATTAGGTACCGAGATGAGATCCTTAGACCCCTTGTGAGACCATATGCTGGTGCGGTTGGCCATGGGTTCCTCCTAATACAGGACAATGCCAGACCTCATGTGGCTGGAGTGTCAGCAGTTCCTGCAAGATGAAGGCATTGAAGCTATGGAGTGGCCCGCCCGTTCCCCAGACCTGAATCCGATTGAGCACATCTGGGACATCATGTCTCACTCCATCCACCAACGTCACGTTGCACCACAGACTGTCCAGGAGTTGAGATGCTTTAGTCCAGGTCTGGGAGGAGATCCCTTAGGAGAACATCCGCAACCTCATCAGGAGCATGCCCAGGCGTTGTAGGGAGGTCATACAGGCACAGGGAGACCACACACAATACTGAGCATCATTTTGACTTGTTTCCACTTTAATTTTGTGGGTGACTCCAAATCAAAAATTTGGTTTCCATTGATGATTTTTGTGTGATTTTGTTGACAGCACATTCAACTTTGTACACAACAAAGTATTCAATGAGAATATTTCATTCATTTAGATCTAGGATGTGTTATTTGAATGTTCCCTTTATTTTTTGAGCAGTGTATGATGCCACTTGGAGGCTGACACTAAGAAAACATCTTAGAAAAAGAGTCAGCTCGTCCCCAACAGGCTACACCTTACCTGCTGCCACCCCACAACTAGGAAAGGGGTGGTAAATTTACGACCACCTCTCACCATGAAATATTTACATACCTGCTTTTTTTAAAAAATACTGAAATGTATTTTTTTTCTTTATCTCTGTTGCTTTCAGTTGTGTCCACGGATGGACTTCGCCATGTGAGGATTCCCCAGGAAGTGTGTGTGCAGTTTCTGAGACTTGCAGAGGGTAACACACAGAGAGGAGTGGAGACCTGCGGGATCTTGTGTGGGAGGCTGGTAAGAGTGATCACATAGAGCCAAATGTTTTTATCTATTGGCAAGTGAAGTGAAACCGCATGTCTAGAGACGTCCAGCTTTTTGATTGCTGGAATCTTTGCATTCAGACCCCCCATTAATCAATACTTCTGCCATGTCTCTGATCTGTTGTGTAAATCTGCAGTTAGCGAATGTCATGTAAGACGTGTGGTGCATCTATGTTGTTGTGAGATATTCATTGTACGTACTATCGTTTTTCGTCCTCATTTTTGCCACTTGTTTATCTCCTTCTTCTCTGATTACCATTTCTCCTTCGTCTCATTGGGGGACACAGGACTGTGGGTGTATGCTACCGCCACTAGGAGGCTGACACTAAGTAAACATAAAAAAAGGTTAGCTCCTCCTCCGCCGTATACACCTCAGCACTGGTCACAGGCAAACCCAGTTATTGCTTAGTGTCTGATGGAGGCACACGTCTGGTTCTGTTTCCAGACCATTTTTTTTTTTTTTTTTTTTTTCTTCCCACGAAGATGAGATAGGGGCGACGGATCCTATTGAAAGGGTCCGATCTCCCCAAACCATCAACGGGCGAGCACGTGGAGTAAAGCCTCCATCGTATCCTCTCCCGCAACGTGGGACATAAATGCCGGACTCAGCCCTGACCACCCTAAGGTATTGAAGCCCTAGGCTGTACAGAGGCGGGAGTTAGTCCGTGCGGCCCCCACTGCACCACCAATGCTAGACTGCGGTGCTGCAAGGTGGCGGACGGTCCCTCTCCTCATCCCCTGAAGGGGTGATGGAGTTAGGGTTCCTGCACCGTCCTTTTTACTTTTTCACGGAGTCCCCCTTTAATGCGCTGCATGTGAAGAAGATTGGAAGAAGAATCTCACCTTCAAAGGGGAGAAAAATTTTCCTAAATGGAGAAAGATACAGCAGTGCTCCGGAGTAAAAGAATTAGTCCCCGGCTTCCTGGACTAGGCCACGGGCTGAAGAAATATGGTAGCGGAGTCGTGAGTATGGGCCCGCTTCCGGCGGCGTTCCTCTCCTCTCTGCAGCAGTCTCTCCAGACAGCCTCCCCCCAAGTCCCGGGGAGTTGAAGCAGGCGAGTGGTCCCGGCGTGCCATGGACCCTAGCGAGCGCTCCGACTTTGGGGTGGCTGCCGCCGGGGGGAGAAAAATTTAGACCGCGGCTTCTAGTGGCGCTAGGCCGCGGCTTCAAATCTAGTCCCCGGCTTTTTCCGGGGACTGGGCCGCTGGCCGGAGTTTTTTTGCCGGCGTCAGCTTGAGAGGGCGCGGTCGCGGAGGTGGGCTCCGCCCCCGGCGGCGTCTCCTTCCGGCGGGACCGCCCTCCGACTTTGGGGCCGCCTCCGCCGGAAATTTAGATCGCGGCTTCGGTGGCCGCTAGGCCGCGGTTTCAAATTTAGTCCCCGGCTTTTGCCGGGGATAGGCCGCGGCCGGAAGTTGGGGGGATGAGAGCCCTGACGTCTAGGCCGCGCCTCCTGACCCTCCCTTCTGAAGCTCGGCTACATGAGCACTTCCTCTTTGATAGAGAAGCGCTCTTTTTTAAAAGATTGGAGCCACAGGCAATTCCACCTGGAGAAACTCACTAAGTGACGCTGGGATACAGGACTGGGGTGAGTGCTACTACCACCAGCCTGATTGTTGTGCACTTTTGCGCCCCTTCCGCTGACTGACACATCCAGTTTATTGTGTACTGTGACGGATTCAGAATGTCCAAAAGAACCAAGACGCATACGATACTTTATACCGCATGCATTGCTTGTAGGTCCCCTTTTCCGCATGCCCAGACTTCTCGGATCTGCGAGGCCTGTGACTCTGAACGGGCTCAGGAACCCTCTCCTATAGCCGAGCCTAATGCGCCAAGCCCCCCTGAATGGGCCCTTTCCCTGGCGCAATCTGTGGCGTCATTAACCAGAGCAGTCGAGTCCCTTCAGGCTCCCGATAGGAGCAGGGACAGTGGTTCACCTGTCTTGGCTACATCTCAGGAACCTCAGGCCTGCAGGGGCCGCGCTCGCACCAGGCAGACACAGGGGAAACGAACCCACACTGTGTCGCCCATGCCGTCTGGAGCCTCGGCATCTTTTAGTTCCGTCTCCCGCTCTCCCTCTCCCTTGGCAAGTGATCAATATTCGGATTCCGATTTGGAGGGGTCACTTAATATAGAGGCGCAGTATAGTCAAGAAACAATTGACAGTTTGATCGAAGCTATCAATCAAACTCTGGGGATAGACGATGAGTCCACCTTGACTTCTAGTCACAAGGTGACCTTTAAACGAGCCAGGCAAGCCCATAAAGTTTTTGGTGCTCATCCTGAGTTTGAGGAATTAGTGCAGCGCCACCGGGAGAAACCGGACAAGCGCTTTGCTGGACAAAAGGCTCTCAATACTAGATATCCTTTTGCTCCTGAGCTCCTTAAGAAGTGGACAGAATCTCCTTCGGTTGATCCTCCTGTTTCGCGTTTGGCATCTAAAACGCTCCTCTCCATTCCCAGCGGCTCCTCTATTAAGGAGCCAACGGATCGTCTAATTGAGAGTTTGGCCCGTTCGGTATTTGAGGCATCAGGTTCTGCTCTCTCTCCTTCTTTTGCAGCGACTTGGGTTGCCAAGGCCATGATATCCTGGTCGGAGTCTCTAAATAGAGCTCTTCACGGCATAGAGGTGCCGTCTGAGGTAACCCAGATTTCTAATCAAATAGCTCTTGCTGGAGACTTCTTAATTAATGCATCCATGGATGCGGCAAATTGCGCAGCATTAGCCGCTGCTAATGCAATTGCCATTAGAAGATGGTGGCGGCAATTGGGCCATGCCAGCCACCTCCAGAGGCTCAGGTCGGCCTAATCAGGCCAAAGATCGCCAGGTCACCTACAGGACCAATCCTCTGGGAAGAGGGAGATCTTATCAGTCAAGATCCAGAGGGTCCAAACCCCAAAGATTTTCGGACAAATGACTGGAGGCAAAATCCGGTCAATTTTTCCAGGGTAGGCGGCCGCTTACTCTGGTTTCGTCCCACTTGGCTATCAGTGACTCACGACGAGTGGGTCAAGGAGTTAGTCTCCACAGGGTACAAAATAGAATTTACCAGCCTTCCCCCAAATCGCTTTTTCCCCTCGCGCCTTCCCAAGGAGGAGTCTCGAGGTCATGCCTTATTCAAGGCGGTCGAGTCTCTTCGGCACAGCGGGGTTGTTGTACCTGTACCAGAGGTCGAAAGAGGTCAGGGTTTTTATTCCAACCTGTTCATTGTACCCAAGAAGGATGGGACCGTAAGGCCCATTCTGGATCTAAAGAGATTAAACCGATTTGTCAAAATTCGGCATTTCCGAATGGAATCTCTCCGTTCGGTCATTGCAGCCATGGAAAGAGGGGAATTTCTAGCATCGATAGACATCCAGGATGCCTATCTTCATATTCCCATATTTCCCCCTCATCAAAAGTTTCTTCGGTTTGCCATCGACAAGCTTCATTTTCAGTTCGCAGCCCTGCCATTCGGGCTAGCCACAGCCCCCAGGGTATTCACAAAGGTCATGGCTGCTGTTGTATCCATTTTGCACTCCAGGGGGATAGTCATTCTGCCTTACTTAGACGATCTCCTCATCAAGGGGCCGTCTTTTCAGACCTGCGAGGAAAGTGTCAACATTACGTTAGACACCCTTGCTCGTTTGGGGTGGCTGGTGAATATGAAGAAGTCATCTCCCGTGCCATCTCGGAAGATCACCTTTTTAGGGATGAATTTCGACACCACTCAGGGGTTGGTAATTCTTCCTCAGGACAAGGCCTTAGTTCTCCGCCAGGAGGTACGGATACTTCGCCAACCAATTCCTCACACCATCCGGTTTTGCATGAGGGTCCTAGGAAGGATGGTGGCGGCAATCGAGGCTATTCCGTTTGCCCAGTTTCATCTTCGCCCCCTTCAGCATGCACTCTTGGCAGTATGGGACGGGAGCCCTTACTCCCTCAATCTGCGGTGTCGTCTGTCCCTGCAGATCAGACAGACTCTTACGTGGTGGACGAGGGACACCACTCTTCGACAGGGTCGTTTGTTTCCTCCAAATTTTTGGTTGGTAGTCACAACGGACGCCAGCCTTCTCGGATGGGGAGCAGTGTTTCGTCACCACACAGCTCAGGGAATTTGGTCTCAGCAAGAATCGACCCTCCCAATCAATATTTTAGAGATCCGAGCGGTTCGGCTGGCTTTGAGGCATTTTCACCAGCATCTGGCGGGCCGCCCAGTCCGAATACAATCGGACAATGCCACGGCGGTGGCATACATAAACCATCAGGGAGGTACCCGCAGCAGGGCGGCCATGCACGAGGTAAAACAGATTCTGACCTGGGCAGAGGAAAATCGCTCTGTGATTTCAGCAGTCCACATACCGGGCGAGGAAAACTGGGCAGCAGATTTTCTCAGCCGTCACGGCATAGCATCAGGGGAATGGTCTCTACATCCCGAGATTTTTCAGCAGATATGCCGACGCTGGGGAACCCCAGATGTGGACCTGATGGCTTCCAAGATAAATGCCAAAGTGCCCAACTTTGTTTCCCGGTACCGGGATCCTCAGGCAATTGCAGTAGATGCCCTGGTTCTACCATGGAATCAGTTTCATCTTCCATACTTGTTTCCACCAATAGCTCTGCTCCCAAGGGTGATCAGAAAGATCAGGTTAGAAGGAGTCCCAGCGATATTAATCGCTCCAGATTGGCCACGTCGCCCATGGTACGCGGAGCTGGTACAATTGCTCGCCGACGCACCCTGGCGACTGCCAGAGCGCGCGGACCTTCTCTCTCAAGGCCCAGTTTACCACCAGAACTCAGCGGTCCTGTGTTTGACGGCTTGGCCGTTGAATCTTGGATCCTGACTAGGGCTGGATTCTCTAAAAAGGTCGCCGCGACGATGGCTAGCGCCCGAAAGCCTGTTTCGGCTCGCATCTACCACGGGACTTGGAAGGTCTTTTTTACTTGGTGCAGGGAACATGATTGTTCCCCGCTTCGGTTTTCAATTCCAAACATTCTGTCATTTCTCCAGGCAGGCCTAGATTCAGGTCTAGCACCAAGTACGCTTAGACGCCAGATATCAGCCTTATCAGTGCTTTTTCAGCGAAGGATCGCGTCTAATTTTCAAGTTAGGACCTTTATTCAGGGGGTTGTCCATATAGTTCCCCCCTACAAGGCTCCCTTAGATGTTTGGGATCTCAATCTAGTCCTGGGAGTCCTGCAGGAGTCTCCTTTTGAACCTTTGCAGGAGGTTTCTCTGTCATTTCTTTCCTGGAAGGTGGTGTTTTTGGTAGCCATAACATCCATAAGGCGGGTTTCGGAGCTGGCTGCACTGTCTTGTCGAGCTCCATACTTACTTTTCCATCAGGATAAGGTAGTGCTCAGACCAACACCACCTTTTCTGCCTAAGGTCGTGTCCTCATTTCATATTAATGAGGACATTGTTTTGCCCTCATTTTGCCCAGCTCCGACGCACCGAGTGGAGAAGGCTCTCCATACGCTGGATCTGGTGAGAGCACTCAGGAAATATGTATCTCGGACGGCGTCCTTTCGACAGACGGATACGCTGTTTGTCCTTCCTGAAGGTCGCAGGAAGGGACTTGCTGCCTCTAAATCAACCCTGGCTAGGTGGATTCGGTTAGCCATTCAGGAGGCTTACCGCATCAGAGGCGCGGTGGTTCCCGCAGGGATCAAGGCTCACTCCACCAGAGCGGTGGGTGCCTCCTGGGCCCTTCGACATCAGGCTTCGGTGGAACAGGTTTGTAAGGCAGCAACCTGGTCCAGTCTGCATACCTTTTCCAAGCATTATAATGTCCATACCCAGGCTTCTGCGGATGCCAGTCTGGGTAGAAGGATTCTTCAGGGCGCGGTAGCGCACCTATGAGCAATGCCTATGTATATTTGCACTGTGGAGTCAGTTTCCCACCCAAGTGGACTGCTTTGGGACGTCCCACAGTCCTGTGTCCCCCAATGAGACGAAGGAGAAATACGGATTTTTGTGTTACTCACCGTAAAATCCTTTTCTCCGAGACGCTCATTGGGGGACACAGTTCCCTCCCTAATAGCCGGATGGCTTTGTTTTGAGTTAACTCTATTCTCTGATTAGTTGGTATCAGCAGTTTTTTCTTCTGGATATGCTGTATCTGTGTTAACTCTGATTTATTTTAGCCTCCTACTGCTTTTTGCACTAAACTGGGTTTGCCTGTGACCAGTGCTGAGGTGTATACGGCGGAGGAGGAGCTAACCTTTTTTTATGTTTACTTAGTGTCAGCCTCCTAGTGGCGGTAGCATACACCCACAGTCCTGTGTCCCCCAATGAGCGTCTCGGAGAAAAGGATTTTACGGTGAGTAACACAAAAATCCGTATTTTCTAGATGCAGAATGAGTTTACCATCACCCACGTCATTGTGCCCAAGCAGTGTGGTGGCCCGGATTACTGTAACACTGAGAACGAGGAGGATCTGTTTGTGATCCAGGACCAGCATGGGCTGATCACACTGGGCTGGATACACGTATGTATGAACCATAGAGCTTAGGCTGCTTTTATTGCACAATAACTTCTCCTAGCTGCTATATACATAGGTGATCGCTTCTAGATCAATGGAAGGCCGACTGCGGGGACCACCACCGATCATCAGAATGAAGCACTCTTTTCTCTTAGAATATTGCAGCAGTGTGAATGCTCATCAGCTGCTGCATTAATTTACTATGGGGATGCCGAGCGCTGCACTCTCTTTTTTTCTGGCAGCCCTATAGAGAGTGAATGGCGCTCTCGCCCAATTCTAACTGGGATAAAAATGCCTCATTCTGGCAGTCAACAGGGGTCCCAAGGGTTATTCTTCCAACTGGAATGCCACTTTATTCCTTTCTTGTACAGTGATGACATGTCACTAGGGTAGTCTTTCACCTGAATGAGGCCACACTTCAGTGTCTCCGCACAGTCATCGGCCTCCATGCACGGGATACAATTAGTTGAGGGCATTACCAGTAATACACCAATATGCCCCATTTTTCAGGATCAGTGTGGGCTTTATGTCATTGTAATGAAATATTCTAGCAATAACACCCCACTTTCAGATAGGAATACCCCTTGAAACAATCTGTCAGCAGGTTTTTGCTATTTAATCTGAGAGCAGCATAATGTAGAGACTTTGATTCCATGGATGTGTCACTCACTCATCAGCTTGGTGTAGTTTTAATACTCTTGTGTTTTT
The DNA here is from genome assembly GCA_033576555.1 of Oophaga sylvatica. Lineage (NCBI taxonomy): Eukaryota > Metazoa > Chordata > Amphibia > Anura > Dendrobatidae > Oophaga > Oophaga sylvatica. The sequence continues at coordinate 16,787 of JARQOD010008373.1, read as the reverse complement.
ATCAGCAGGATATTATCACTGCAGGACTAGATGTCACGTGCCAGGCAGTCCAGCTAATCTGTGTAACCCCGCCCCCACCACTGATTGGCAGCTTTCCGGCAGTGTACACAGGAAGCTGCCAATCAGGGTGTGGGCGGGGTTAGACACAGCTTAGCATTCTGAGCACTGCTAGATCTACAGCAGACAAAAATGGGATTCTATCAAAACTGCAGCAATTAGCCTAGTAAGCGATACCTTGCTGGTATCAGGGTCTCTGTCCCTACATTATTCAGCTCTCACATTAGATAACAAAAACCTGACAGAGTTCCTTTAATACATGTGTTTTGCTAGTGGGTGAAAAACTGCTTTCTTTCTTCCAACAGCAAAAGATGCCTTAGATAAGTAACCAAACACATAATCACCTGTCAATCAATGTCTGCCTTTAGGGCAAATAAGGATTGGTTTAGCTTAATTTTAGCCAACAGTTTCCCTTGCATATTAGTTCCCTTACCTGTGGCAACATGCATGCTCCACTCAATTGAGCATGCATGCATCTCAGGGAATCGGGAGACGTAGATCTGTGGGCCCTACCTTATATGTATGGCCATTTTTCAGCATTTCTGTATAATGGATGTTGCCTTAATCATTTTCACACAATATTTAGCTGAATTGACCAACAGTGCCCATTTTGACCCATCTTCTATGGATGGTTTGCTCTATATAGTAAGTTTCCAGTCAATATTCAGTGACCATAAAAAGGGAAAAAAATATAAAGAGCTGCAAGTATGCAGGATGTCGGCCCCTCTTCTGGCATGCAGCTATGATCTGATGTATGGGGGCATCTTACAGTGGGCAGAGTGTAGGAGTAGTGTCAGACATGATGGGGAATGACAGTCACGAGGAATTGCTGTATATTTTTATTCTTATAGACACATCCAACTCAGACCGCCTTTCTCTCGAGCGTGGACTTACACACTCACTGCTCATACCAGATGATGCTCCCGGAATCTATCGCCATCGTCTGCTCCCCCAAATTCCAGGAGTAAGTACCTCTGTGTCTGAGTACCTCTGTGCCTCTGTGTCTCTGTGTCTGTACCTCTGTGTCTCTGTACCTCTGTGTCTGTGCCTCTGTACCTGTGTCTCTGTACCTCTGTGTCTGTACCTCTGTGTCTCTGCGCCTCTGTACATCTGCGCCTCTGTGTCTCTGTACCTCTGTGTCTCTGTGCCTCTGTATCTGTGCCTCTATCTTTGTACCTCTGTTTCTGTGCTTCTGTACCTCTGTTTCTCTGTGCTTCTGTACCTCTGTGTCTCTGTACCTCTGTGTCTCTGTACCTCTGTGTCTCTGTACTTCTGTGTCTCTGTGCCTCTGTCTCAGTACATGTCCTCTTAGTATTGATAGGTACCTATATGTTGGTAAAAAGAGAAAAAAAAAGCTTTACCATTTAGCAAAAAGTATAGATCATCCATCCTGGAGGTTCTTTGGTGGCCAAGGGGGCATTGCCTGATGTGTAATCGGTTGTTATAACCCCAGGGGGGTACAGTAATGATGGCTCAGAAGCGGTGCAATCTTTCGCTCTGTAAGGCTGTGTTCACACATTCAGGATTTGCAGGGAAAAAAGATTCTGCGGCAAATCCTGATGTGTTGGCAGGAAAAGACGCGGCCGAGGTTAGGCTCGTTTTGTATTTTTATTTTGTATTTTTTCTCTACTCATTAGAATGGGTGAAATTTGCAAAGAAAAAAATGAGCAACATGTGCATGAGATCCCATTCACTTTGCTGGTATGGTAAAATTCTGTGTATTTTCCAAACCAGATCCATCCTGAAAAAATGCAATGTGTGCACGTAGCCTAAAAGTCGGGATCAGACCAGCTGCTTACTCTACCCATTTAATCTCTTAGGCCTCATTCAGACATCCATGATTTTTCTTGTGTGGAAAAACACGTTCCGCATGTCATAAGTGTCCTGCAAAAGCCAGATCTAGCTCCAGTCCTAGCACTCTCACCCTTCACATGCCGCTTTCATTACTGACATGTTAGGACTTTGGTAGGAAGATCGCTCCGGCTGTCAGTCCATCTGCATTCCTGCGGCACGATGGGATACTGCCGATGGTTTGCTGTGACAACATGGAGGCATAACCATGACCTTTGTGTCATCCTGCCAGACGAGGGAACTTACATGCCACCTGTCAGTCAGACCTGGCACACTACATGTGTGGTGCGTGTACTATGTGATCAAAGGATCATATGTTCAAGTTCCCTTGAGGGTCTCGTAAGTATCGAGTAAAAAAATAAAAATATATTTATCATAAGAAAAATATATATCTATATACTAATGTAAAAAGACATTAACAATAAAAAAGCTGGCTGTGATGCAAGGAGTTAATAAACTGTGAGTGGAAGTTAATTATGGAAACATAATATCATAATAATAATTCTTGTCTCCTTATGTTTATTTTATTTTTTATCCCAGAACAGGAATTTTTAGATTGACGGACTATGGCATGAAAGAAATTGGTGACTGTCGAGAGAAAGGCTTTCACCCCCACTGCAGAGACCCTCCCCTGTTCTGTGTAAGTGTAATATTGCGTGGAGCATTGCGGCTTAAAAGTCTCCTCACCTTGGCACGTCAGGCTTGACATGTCAGTCTCCACAAGGAGAAGCGTTACCCCTTGGATCCCGGTCAGACGCCTCTCACGCAGCCAAACCAGATCTCACACTTTGCACTGACGAGGGGCAGTAGGGCGAAACTGTGTCTGCAAATTGAGATTCTGGGTTTGGCATTTATCCTAAGTCATGTGACAAGGCTCATTAGAGAGTTGATATTGACATCCTATAGGTGGCGCAAGGGTGCTAGTCCTCTTCCTCTCTGAAGAGACTATCTACTATATAATCGTCTAATTCTGTCTGTAACGGAAATCCCCCGTCGCTGATTGGTCGCGCCCGGCGGCGCAGGCGCAGTCAGGCCGCGAATTGGTGCAGGATTTGAACCACGCACGCCACCGCTATCGTCGGGAGATCAGCGGCACTAGCCGCTGATCTCCCGACGGTAGACGCGGGTCATCTCCTGCCGCATGGAGGTCAGCGGTGACGCAGCCGGGAGTTGACCGGCGCAAGCTGGCCATCTCCCGGCTGCTCGCAGCGGAAGTACCCAGACCGGCGGCCTCCACGTAAACCCAGCAGCAGCCTCCACATACTCCCTACCAGCAGCAGCTGCTATATACCCCAGCAGCAGCCGCCTCCATATATACCCCAGCAGCAGCAGCCTCCACATATACTCCAGCAGCAGCAGCCTCTACATATACCCCAGGCCATAACCAGCAGCGGCCTCCACGTACACCCCAGCAGCAGCAACCTCCACATATAGCCCAGCAGCAGCAGCCTCCACATATACCCCAACAGCAGCAGCCTCCACATATACTCCAGCAGCAACCTCCACGTACACCCCAGCAGCAGCAGCCTCCACATATACCCAGCAGCAGCAGCCTCCACATATAGCCCAGCAGCAGCAGCCTCCACATATACTCCAGCAGCAGCCTCCACATATACTCCAGCAGCAGCCTCCACATATACTCCAGCAGCAGCCTCCACATATACTCCAGCAGCAGCCTCCATGTACACCCCACCAGCAGCAGCCTCCACATATACCGCAGCAGCCTCCACATATACCCCAGCAGCAGCAGCCTCCACATATACTCCAGCAGCAGCCTCCACGTACACCCCACCAGCAGCAGCCTCTATATACACCCCAGCAGCCTCTATATACACCCCAGCAGCAGCACCTCTATATACAACTCAGGAGCAGCAGCCTCTATATACACCCCAGCAGCCTCTATATACACTCCAGCAAGCCTCTATATACAGCTCGGCAGCCTCTATATACACCCCAGCAGCCTTTATATACAGTTTCAGCAGCCTCTATATACAGCTCGGCAGCCTCTATATACACCCCAGCAGCTTCTATATATCTAACACCCAAGAAGCCTCTATATACACCCAAGCAGCCTCTATATACACCCCAGCAGCCTCTATATACAGCTTAGCAGCCTCTATATACAGCTTAGCAGCCTCTATATACAGCTTAGCAGCCTCTATATAGAGCTCGGCAGCCTCTATATAGAGCTCGGCAGCCTCTATATACACCCCAGAAGCCTCTATATACACCCCAGCAGCCTCTATATACACTCAAGCAGCCTCTATATACACCCCAGCAGCCTCTATATACACCCCAGCAGCCTCTGTATACACCCCAGCATATGCCACTATTGTGAGCGCTATAGAAAACCAAGCAGTGTATTCATTGCATTATTCTTAAATCTTCATAAATAAACTACATACATATTCTAGAATACCCGATGCGTTAGAATCGGGCCACCATCTAGTTTACAATAAAGAGTGAAACGCTAGAGCTTGTAATGTTCTTCATACCCTCCGGGTGGCACTGTTCTAGCAGCGTCCTGTCTCAGTTTGAAGTTGGCCTCTGGATTTGCTCGTGCTGCCATCTCTGTACTTCTGACCACAAAGGTCACTTATGTCCCAGAACTGTGACAGTGCACTGTTAGCAACCAGCCCCCTAAGAGTCCCGATATGTGAGACCTCCCAGAGAGCTACCATCCTGATGACATGGGCTGAGCACTATCTGCCCAAGCACTTCTACGGGACAATAATCCTTTTGCAAAGCTTGTGCAAACCTGGAAACAAATTTGTTTTCTAGAAAAACCATGACGATTACCCTGAGAAAATTGTGTATTGTGCATTATAACATATGCAAAATTGTACATTTGATTGACGGCCGTGTGCAACTCCCCAGGGTCTTGTGTGCGGAAGTTTTGGGTAACTGGACAGGTGGGAATTTGTCTCTATGATGAACATGTTGCCTCCAGAAGAGATGTCCATATTCCTGTGTGAACTTCTGTCAGACATCTCTGGTGGCGGCTTATCTCTGAATCGAAGGAAAAAAGGATCAGGCCGGCTAAAATTCAGTATCGCCAGTCCCGAAATTACGGGACATTATGAACGTATAGTGTTGTATGGGAATTAACGCATTCAAATACTGTTGGTGGGCACGCCACCTAGAACTAAACTGTGTGGTTACCTAACGATCGGGGGACTGGCGCTTCCCTGTCCCTTTTATGTTAGGGCTACATCACAGCACAATACCAGTCAATGGGTTGGCAATACGACCCAAAGGGTACTGCGAAAATTAAGTCATAAAAAATCCTGCGTGGACGGCCGCAGTGCCCTAGGGCCCCCTATTCACATTAGACTAAGGGTGGTCGAATTTACACAGCCTAATGTGTATGGGGGGGTCTCCAGACTCTCCCCCAACAGATGTCGGGTAAGAGAAGGATCCAGTTCTTTCAATATCCAATGTCCAATCCTCTTGTTCTCCAAGAGATAAGCCACTGTCTGGTCTCGTAGAGATCACAGGAGTGTTGAGCGGAGCCGAGTGGGGCTGTGTAGGGAGAGTCGGGGGAGGTGGCTGTCGGCCGAACGATCATATCTAAGGCTCTGTTGGGGCCTAGGTCTGAAGCCCTAGAAAACGGGATTCAGAAGCCTAAGCCCTACGGAGGCCGTTGACCAGAATGATGCAGACTGTTCTGTGATTTTAGGCCGTATCCACATATTTGACACAGATACCAAAACGCAGTCACCCCCATTTTGACGCCCACGTCAAATACGGGGGTTCAGTGGAAAATGATGTCCTGCAGAGCACCCTGCGGCTGTCTGCATCATTACAGCCAATAGCCCCCTGAGCACATATGCCTGAATCCTGTTTTCCAGCCCTTTGGATGTAAATCCGACGGAGCTACTGACGTGGTGATCAAATGATCTGTGAACCCGACCTAATGTGTATGGGGGCCTTTACTGTTGCCTTTTGCCCCCTTTATGACACCGCTCTCATTTTCTCCCCCTATAGGCCAGCAACCACACTACAATCTGTCAGAAGGACGTCACTATCATGGACCTACGATAACTTCCCCAGTGTCTGCCAACTCCCAGACTCTACGTTTTCACCCCCCGAGTTGCCAATGAGCTGCCTATAAAGAGCTGTCTGCAGACGAGGACTCTACAGCGACAGAACGGAGATTTGCTGATCTATCAGGGTTGTGGCGGTTGTGCCGTATCGCCTGCGGTTATCGCCTGGTACTGGCTAGAGAATGACACGGACCAGTGTTCCTGGCTCTACACGGCTTTCTGACATCATGGGCATCTAATTGGTTGATGCTTTCCTCTCTACAAAATTAACAGCTTGTAACACATTTGGTGCTAGAGTTTCCTTTCATAGGCATTGGGACTGCACATTTTCCAAAATTGTTTTTTTTTTACTTTTTTCTTAAATACAGCCGAGCTTTAGGTAACCTCTTTTAGCAGCATTAATGCAGATAAGCATGCTTTCTTCATTCAGATGTTATTTTAGTAATGGAAAAATTGTACATAATTTAATTTATTTGATTTATTTTTTTTCCCTAAACAAAAGCCAGAAAAAAAACCTGATATCTCACTGTTTGATAAAAGAGGATAATACTGTATAATGTTTATTTTCTAGCAGCATTAAATATTTTCAGTGCTTCCTGAAGGTGATCAGAGGTGTGGGGCTGTTATTACTCCCAGTATCATCATACTCTAAGAACTGACTAACGCTGGAGGACATTGAAAGGGAAAACCTTAAAGGGAATCTGTCACCCCATTTTTGGACTATGAGATGTGGCCACCGCCATCAGGGGCTTATCGACAGCATTCTGTAATGTTGTAGATAAGCCCCCGATGTCACCTGAAAGAGAAGAAAAACGAGTTATATTATACTCGCCCAGGGGCGGTCCGTCGTCCGGTCCGGTCCGATGGGCATCGCGGTCCGGTTCGGCGCCTCCCATCTTCTAACGAAGCCGGCCTCTTCTTTGCGTCCCGTCGCGGCTCCTGCGCAGGCGCACTGCTCTGCCCTGGTGAGGGCAGAGCAGAGTACTGCAGTGCGCAGGCGCCGGACCTCTCTGACCTTTCCCGGTGCCTGCGCACTGCAGTACTCTGCTCTGCCCTCACCAGGGCAGAGCAGTGCGCCGGAGCCACGATGTGAAGCTGAGAAGAGGAGGGCTTCGCTCGAAGATGGGAGGCACCGGACCGCAACGCCCATTGGACTGGACCGGACGGCGGACCGCCCCTGGGTGAGTATAATATAACTTGTTTTTCTCCTTCGTCTCATTGGGGGACACAAGACTGTGAGACTGTGGGTGTATGCTACTGCCGCTAGGAGGCTGACACTAAGTAAACATAAAAAAGGTTAGCTCCTCCTCCGCCGTATACACCTCAGCACTGGCCGCAGGCAAACCCAGTTCATGCTTAGTGTCTGATGGAGGCACACGTCTGGTTTCTTCCAGACCATTTTTTTTTTTTTTCTACTTTCCCACGAAGATTTGACAGGGGCGACGGACCCTTTTGAAGGGGTCCGATCTCCCCAAACCATCAACGGGCGAGCACATGGAGTAAAGCCTCCACGTATCCTCTCCCGCGACGTGGGACACGAATGCCGGACTCAGCCCTGACCACCCTAAGGTATTGAAACCCTAGGCTGTACAGAGGCAGGAGATAGTCCGTACGGCCCCCACTGCACCACCAATGCTAGACTGCGGTGCTGCAAGGAGGCGGACGGTCCCTCTCCTCATCCCCTGAAGGGGTGATGGACTTAGGGTGCCTGCACCGTCCCACTTTTTTTCCTGCAAGCCCCCCTCTAATCTTCACATCCCTGCAAGCAAAATATTCTGCATGGGACAAATCTACGGCCGAAGACGGATAAACATTACCGGTGACTGGGAGCCATAGAACATGGAGGGGGCCAGGAAGTTGCTGGAAGCTGGGAGCCGGCGTTTGTGAGGTGGTCGGGCAGCCTGGCTTCAGCCAGGAACAGGCAAGTCCCCGGCTCAAGTCCGCCCCCTAAAGGGTGCATCAGCTTCCGGCGGCCCGCCCCCCGACTCCTGGGCGGCGGCCGCCGAAAATTTAGTTCCCGGCTTCGGCCGGCGCTAGGCCTCGGGCGAAAATTTAGTCCCCGGCTTCGGCCGGGCACTAGGCCGCGGCCAGTAATTTAGCACCCGGCTTCGGCCGGAAGGTAGGCCGCAGTCTCAGGACTCCGCCCCCGGCAGTGTCATCTCCCGGCGGGTCCGCCCCCCGACTCTCGGGCGGCCACCGCCGAAAATTTAGGCCGCGGCTTCGGCCGGCGCTAGGCCGCGGCCGCAAATTTAGTCCCCGGCTTCTGCCGGAGACTAGGCCGCGGCCGGAAGTGGACAGTCTGATTAGGCCGCGCCTCTCGATCATTCCCCTGAGGCTCGGCTATATGAAGACGCCTCCCTGACAGGGGAGCGCTCTTTTTGAAATCTGGAGCTCGGGCGTTTTTTGTTTACGCACTATTACGCTGTTTAAGGACACTGGGGGTACAGGACTGGGGTAAGTGCTACTACCTCCAGCCTGGTTGTTCCTCTCCACTGCGCTCCTCTGCACTCCGCTCCACTGACCGTACCGCCACATCCAAATCATTGCGGCAGGCAATCTGTGACAGATCCAGTATGTCCAGAAGGGCCAAGTCTCACACGCTGCTGTATACCGCATGCATTGCCTGTAGGTCCCCTTTTCCGCACGCCCAGACTAATCGGGTCTGCGAAGCCTGTGACTCCGAACGGGCGCAGGAGCCCTCACCTATAGTCGAGCCCAGTGCGTCAGGTCCTCCAGAATGGGCCTTGTCTCTGTCTCAATCTGTGGCATCATTAACCAGAGCAATCGAGTCCCTTCAAGCTCCCGATAGGAGCAGGGACAGTGGTTCACCTGGCTTGACTACGCCTCAGGAACCTCCGGCCTGCAGGGGCCGCGCTCTTACCAGGCAGACGCCTATGCCGTCCGGGGCCTCGGCATCCTTTAGCTCAGTTTCTCGCTCTCCCTCACCTTTAGGGGCAAGTGATCAATATTCAGATTCCGATTCTGAAGGGTCCCTCAATCTAGAGGCACCGAATTGTCAGGAGACAATTGACAGTCTTATTGAAGCTGTCAATCAATCCCTGGGAGTAGACGATGAATCCACCTTGGCCTCCGGTCATAAGGTGTCCTTCAAACGAGCCAGACAAACTCATATGGTTTTTGGCGCTCATCCTGAGTTTGAGGAGCTAGTGCAGCGCCACCGAGAAAAACCGGACAAGCGCTTTGCAGGACAAAAGGCCCTTAATACCAGATATCCTTTTGCTCCCGAACTTCTGAAGAAGTGGGCGGAATCTCCTGCGGTCGACCCTCCTGTGTCGCGTTTGGCGTCTAAAACGCTTCTCTCTATTCCCAACGGTTCCTCGATCAAGGATCCAACGGACCGTCTGATTGAGAGCTTGGCTCGCTCAGTGTTTGAGGCATCAGGTTCTTCTCTCTCCTTCTTTTGCAGCAACTTGGGTTGCTAAGGCCATGATATCCTGGTCAGAGTCTCTTAATAGAGCTCTCCACGGTATAGAAGTGCCGTCTGAGGTAACTGAGATCTCTAATCAGATAGCTCTTGCAGGAGACTTCTTAATTAACGCTTCCATGGATGCGGCAAATTGCGCAGCTCTAGCTGCTGCTAATGCGATTGCTATCAGGAGATCCTTGTGGTTAAGAACTTGGCGAGCAGACTCAACCTCAAAAAAGTCGCTCACATCTTTACGGTATCAGAGTTGCCGTTTATTTGGCGAAAAGCTGGATCAGCTTATATCTGATGCGACAGGAGGGAAGAGCAGTTTCCTTCCTCAGCAAAAGATGAGACAGCCTTTTCGCCGTCAACTTCAGCCTCGGTTTAGGGCTTTTCGTAACCCAGGTTGGGCCGCGACAGCCACCTCCAGCGGCACAGGTCGACCTAATCAGGCCAGAGATCGCCAGGTCTCCTACAAGACCAACCCTTTGGGAAGAATGCGATCTCAACAGCCAAGATCTAGAGGATCTAAACCCCAAAGATATTCGGACAAATGACTGGAGGCAGAATCCGGTCAATTCGTCCAGAGTAGGCGGCCGCTTACTCTGGTTTCGCCCCACTTGGCTATCAATTACTCACGACGAGTGGGTCAGAGAGTTAGTCTCCTCGGGGTACAAAATAGAATTCATCTGCCTTCCGTCAAATCATTTTTTTCCCTCCCGTCTTCCCAAAAAAGATTCCCGGGTTCACGCCTTATTCAAGGCGGTCGAATCTCTTCGGCGCAGCGGGGTCATTGTTCCTGTACCAGAGGTCGAAAAGGGTCAAGGGTTCTATTCCAATCTGTTTATAGTACCCAAGAAGGACGGCACTGTAAGGCTTATTCTGGACCTAAAACGTCTGAACCAATTTGTCAGGATTCGACATTTCCGAATGGAGTCTCTCCGCTCGGTCATAGCAGCCATGGAAAAGGGGGAATTTCTAGCGTCAATAGACATTCAGGATGCATATCTTCATATTCCTATATTCCCTCCTCATCAAAGGTTTCTTCGGTTTGCCATTGGCGACCTTCACTTTCAGTTCGCAACCTTGCCCTTCGGACTAGCCACAGCCCCCAGGGTGTTCACAAAGGTTATGGCTGCTGTTGTGTCCATTCTGCACTCCCGAGGGATAGTCATCTTGCCATACTTAGACGATCTTCTCATCAAAGGTCCGTCTTTTCAGGCCTGCGAGGAAAGTGTCAACATCACGCTAGACACCCTTGCTCGCTTAGGGTGGCTGGTGAATCTAAAAAAGTCGTCTCTCGTGCCATCTCGAAAAATCACCTTTTTGGGGATGATATTCAACACTGCTCAGGGGTTGACAACTCTTCCTCGAGACAAGGCCCTAGTTCTCCGTCAGGAGGTACGGGTCCTTCGCCAACCAATTCCTCACACCATCCGGTTTTGCATGAGGGTCCTAGGAAGGATGGTGGCGGCAATCAAAGCCATTCCATTTGCCCAGTTCCATCTCCGCTCCCTCCAGCATGCAATTCTGGCGATATGGAACAGGAGCCCTTACTCGCTCAATCTTCGGTGCCGTCTGTCCCGGCGGGTCAGACAGACTCTCACATGGTGGACGAACAGCACCACTCTCCTCCAAGGGCGATTTTTTCCTCCAGTCCAATGGCTGGTAGTCACAACGGACGCCAGCCTTCTCGGATGGGGAGCAGTGTTTCGTCACTATACAGCCCAGGGGACATGGTGTCGGCAGGAATCAACCCTCCCGATCAATGTTCTAGAGATCCGAGCCGTTCGGCTGGCTCTGAAGAGTTTTCACCATCATCTGGCCGGCTTTCCTGTCCGGATACAATCGGACAATGCCACGGCGGTGGCATACATAAATCATCAGGGGGGTACCCGCAGCAGGGCGGCCATGCACGAGGTAAAACATATTCTGACCTGGGCAGAGAGAAATCACTCTGTGATATCAGCGGTCCACATTCCGGGCGAGGAGAACTGGGCAGCAGATTTCCTCAGCCGTCAGGGGATAGCGTCAGGGGAATGGTCGCTACATCCCGAGGTTTTTCAGCAGATATGCCTACGCTGGGGAACCCCAGATGTGGACCTGATGGCCTCCAGGATAAACGCCAAGGTGCCCAACTTCGTCTCCCGGTACCGGGATCCGCAGGCAATTGCAGTGGACGCCCTGGTTCTACCGTGGAATCAGTTTCACCTTCCATACTTGTTTCCACCGATAGCTCTGCTCCCAAGGGTGATCAGAAAGATCAGGTTAGAAGGGGTCCCAGCGATATTAATCGCTCCGGATTGGCCGCGTCGTCCATGGTACGCAGAGCTGGTACAATTGCTCGCCGACGCACCCTGGCGTCTACCAGAACGCGTGGATCTTCTCTCCCAGGGCCCAGTCTACCACCAGAGCTCAGCGGTCCTGTGTTTGACGGCCTGGCCGTTGAACCTTGGATCCTAACCAGTGCTGGATTCTCCAAAAAAGTCGCTGCTACAATGGCTAACGCTCGGAAACCCACCTCGGCTCGTATCTACCATGGTACTTGGAAGGTCTTTTTTGCATGGTGCAGGGAACAGGGTTGTTCTCCGCTTCTGTTTTCAATCCCAAACATTCTGTCTTTTCTCCAAGCGGGCCTAGATTCAGGTCTAGCTCCAAGTACTCTTAGACGACAGATATCAGCCTTGTCGGTTCTTTTTCAAAGAAGAATCGCGTCTAATTTGCAGGTTAAGACCTTTATTCAAGGGGTTGTCCATATAGTACCCCCTATAGGGCTCCCTTAGAGGTTTGGGATCTCAATCTGGTCCTAGGAATCCTGCAGGAATCTCCATTTGAGCCTCTTCAGGAGGTTTCCCTGACATACCTGTCATGGAAAGTGGTGTTTTTGGTAGCCATAACATCCATAAGGCGGGTTTCGGAGCTGGCAGCACTGTCTTGTCGAGCTCCGTATTTACTTTTCCATCATGATAAGGTGGTGCTCAGACCAACACCACCTTTTTTGCCTAAGGTCGTGTCCTCATTCCATATTAATGAGGACATTGTTTTGCCCTCATTTTGTCCAGCTCCGACGCATCGAGTGGAGAAGGCTCTCCATACGCTGGATCTGGTGAGAGCACTCAGGAGATATGTATCTCGGACGGCATCCTTTCGGCAGACGGACACGCTGTTTATCCTTCCCGAGGGTCGCAGGAAGGGACTCGCTGCCTCTAGGTCAACTTTAGCCAGATGGATACGATTAACCATTCAGGAGGCCTACCGCATCAAGGGCGCTGTGGTTCCCGCAGGAATCAAGGCACACTCCACCAGGGCAGTGGGTGCCTCCTGGGCTCTTCGGCATCAGGCTTCGGCGGAACAGGTTTGTAAGGCGGCAACCTGGTCCAGTCTGCATACTTTCTCCAAACATTATAATGTCCATACTCAGGCTTCAGCGGATGCAAGTCTGGGTAGAAGGATTCTTCAGGGCGCGGTAGCGCACCTATAGGCAATGCCTGTCATAAATTACACTGTGGAGTCGGTTTCCCACCCAAGGGACTGCTTTGGGACGTCCCACAGTCTTGTGTCCCCCAATGAGACGAAGGAGAAATATGGATTTTTGTGTTACTCACCGTAAAATCCTTTTCTCCGAGACGCTCATTGGGGGACACAGCACCCTCCCTAATAGCCGGATGGCTTCGTTTTGGAGTTAATTCTGTTTCTTGGGTCTATATCAGTAGATTTACTTCTGGATATATTGTACCTGTTTTAACACTGATTTAATCTTTTGCCTCCTACTGCTTTTTGCACTAAACTGGGTTTGCCTGCGGCCAGTGCTGAGGTGTATACGGCGGAGGAGGAGCTAACCTTTTTTATGTTTACTTAGTGTCAGCCTCCTAGCGGCAGTAGCATACACCCACAGTCTCACAGTCTTGTGTCCCCCAATGAGCGTCTCGGAGAAAAGGATTTTACGGTGAGTAACACAAAAATCCATATTTCTTCTCTTTCAGGTGACATCGGGGGCTTATCTACAGCATTACAGAAAGCTATAGACAAGCCCCTGATGGCGGTGGCTGCAGCTGATGGTAGAAAAATGGGGTGACAGATTCCCTTTAAAAGGGGTTACCCGGTACCACTCACTTCTGCTTCGGAGATGGATGGTGCTGATCACGTTCCGGACACATATCGCAGACACGTGCATGATTGGCGGCAGGTATTCTGCGCAGGATTTGTGCACAACGCCTGTCATTCGTGCCCCTGTCTCTGTAGGCTTGAGGGGCCATAACATGATGATTGGAATTGAGTAATGGCGGACAAGTCCTTTTAATAGTAGACATTCACTTTAACTTTCTTCCTACCTAATACCGTTCACCTGATTGACAACCACATTCCACATTAATGGCTAAGATTGCAGAATGCTCTGATCCCGGCGAAACATGATCGGTACTGATTAATGACCTGTGCACATCATCTTTTCCTTAGTGATTATGGGGTTAACATTTTATAAGTCGCAGCCCAAGATCTAACTATGGACTCTAGGGTTCTTTATTATTAGTGCCTGTTAGAATCTGCTTTTAAAGGGTTGTCTCATTTTCTTCTGTAGAAGTGCACTGCTCACCTGACTTCCTGTTGCTGGGCAGCAGTGAGCTCCCGCTGCACTGACAATTTGGACAAGCGGTATTGTTAGGTTGCTGACCCGAACTGTGTGCTCTTCCATGCTGCAGGCAGAGGCAGCTTTGCATCTGCAGCCTTGGAGGAGCGCAGGGACACTGAACAGAAGCTAATGAGACATGTTCCCGGGGTCTGGCCAGCTGCAGAGCAGTAATTACAAGCTCAATTGGAAAGAGGTTGTAAGCCCCTGATGTGTTCTGCTAGACTGATTGAGGCATTCCATCAGAGGGGACCGACCCTAGACGTCCTGTACCACATGGCCACCGTGCCACATCAGATTATGGACAACTAATAGCTAAATACTCCTTTGTCAACATTTCACTCCTGATGAACCTCAGAAGAGGGGGAAATGCATCCATTGTTTTCCACTCAACTTGGTTCTCTGCACCACACCCACTGTGCCAAGTGGGTCTATTAACTCTTTGTGTATTTGTGCATAACCAATGCTCCTGCTCTCTCTATAACTGCCTGACTCTTATGTCTTTGGATCTCTATACTAGAGTCCTTCTTTATGTATTATTACATCTTGATTTTTCTTTACTGAACCATGCCACAATGGGGATGTCAGCAGCACTTTCTTACCCGCAGCTAGACAGGCAAATATATTTAGAGGTAGCTTGGGCGACATCTGTATACCCAGACCCCGCCTGAGGTCATCTTATGCCAAGACCCGTATGTCATTATACATCCCTACGTCCATAGATCAATGATCCTCTCTGAACTGACTATCATATTTTTCATACAATAACACCTTCCTCTAGCTTTTTCTGCTGACACACATATTTATCCTTTTCTAATTAGGAATCTTCTGCTCCCCTGTTCCATTTAGGGGTCAGCAGGATGAGCCGTTGACGAGCGGGGGCGCCATTGCGCAGGTATAGGGTGCCAAACTCCGCTGGTAGGTAGTGCGGTTCAGTAACAGAACAGGGGCAGGCACCTCCCTTTGGTATTTTCATTTTTGTACCCAAGTGTCTGGTGATGGTATGTGTGTGGTTTTTTTTTTTTCACGCTTTATAATTTTGATAACATTTTTATTCTATTGATAATTTAAAGTGATATTTTATTATTGCAATATAGTATAGAATTTCACTTCCTGAATTCAAATGTTTATTTTTTTTTCAGCAGGCATTTTTTTTTTACTTATTTTTTATTTTAGCTTTTTTTTATGGTTTGCCATCGGCTGATTAAATAATTTAATTTAGTGTTCTTATCAGTATGTGATCAGAGGAATGAGGTCTTCTGTTATGTTAAAAGGCCAAATACCAAAATTATGCAGGTTCATTCATGTTCAGAACACGCTTAGATATTGCATCTTTTGTAAGCAGACAGCCAGTAGTGTTATGACAGTCTGTTATCACAAGTATTTGTTCTTCTGTTTATCCAAAGTGTTTTGCTTGTTTCTCATACATATTGCTATACATTTTTACAATGTCAAGAAAGTCACAATAGAAATTGAATGATTTAATTCAATTTCTATTGTGTATGGTGAACTGACGTTCAAGAGTCAGAGATGAAATTTTACACCACTTGTAAAAGCTGTTCACCGGGGGAAAAGAGATCTGGCTGGGCAGCAGGGGAGCAGACTTACCTCTACTCACCGAGCACTGCTCCCATCTCCATTGGACTCGGGACCCCCCCTCCTTTCCTCACCTTCGGGCAAAGTCTGGGGGGCATTCTTCAGCTGGAGGCCTCTCGGAGCTCTCCAGCCTCTCTCCTCTGGCGTTGTGGAAGCAACGTGTCGCGCAAAGACTTCCGGGTCTGAAGCCGGCGGCAGGATATGATGTCACACGCCGGCCGGCTTCAGCATACAGGAGAAATTTTGCGTTCCACGCTGGAACGCATGGCTGCATTACAGCGCAGATGGTGTCGGCAGGCCTCCCCACCCCCCCACACCTGGACATCGGAGGGAGGAGGTTCTCTAATCAGAGGACAGGTGCTGGAGTCCGGTTGCCCATATAAGAGCCCCGGACAAGGAAGACATCTAAGGTAGGACCACTGTGTGGTGAAACAGCAATGAGATGTCAGGTTCCTCTTGCTCTGCATCTGCAGATCCCAGCACCCTCCTGGTCCCAGTAAGTATTCTGGCACTGGGTGTCCATTCCCTGTGTGCAGGTTTAGAGTCTTATTATTCCTTTTCCCCTTTCTTGTAAGGGGACAAGGAACCTGCATCAGGAAGCAAGTCCAAGACTTCACGGAGATGTGCAGTCTGTACAAAAAAATTGGCCTCTTCGCATAAGAAAACATTTATGCAAAGAGTGCACGGAAAAAGTCATCAGGGAAGAACAACCACCCTTGATTGAAGAAATTAAGGGCCTAATCCAACAGGAGATTAAAACCTCCCTGGCCATTTTTTCCCAGCTCGCACCCTCTCCCAGTGTCCCTCCAGAAGCTAAAAGGAGGAAGCTTAATCTAAAGGAGGATGGGAATGATGACTCTCGGGATGAAACATCGATCCCAGACGAGCCTCTGGAAGAAGGCGAATTATTCCTGGACCCAGAGGTCTCCCAACAGGAGAGATATTACTTCTCAGGGGATATAGAGGAACTCCTTACAGCAGTAAGGAGGACCATGGAGATTGAGGAAGAGAAGATTGCCCAGACGGTACAGGAAGAAATGTTCGGGGGGGGTCTCCATTCTAAGAAGAAGCAGGTGTTTCCCACTCATAAAAATATCCGGGATCTGGTCCCAGAAGAGTGGTAATCCCCAGAAAAGAGTCTTGACCATTCCAGTAGAGATGAAGGACAGGTTCCCTGTAGACGACG
>JARQOD010008372.1:0-35814 GCA_033576555.1 Oophaga sylvatica | reverse complement strand
GGACAGCAATGTTGCCTGCTGCAAAGTCTTGCACCCCATTACCCTTGGAACCCACATACTGGTGGGCCCATAAAATCCTGTCACCATATTCCTTTTGTACTCCGTACTCTGTTTTAACTTGCCAGCAATGTCTCCCCTGCTACATAGCCATTGCACCCCGTTATGTTTGTTAGTGGGGAAATTGCAAAAAATAGCCAATTAGTAATACACCAGATAGGCGGAAACTATTGGATTGCAGTACTCTAAACTACCCGCCACACTAGAAAGTAGCCGGGAAAGCATATTACGGGGGGACCTAGACGCCTCGTCCACCCGGAGAGATAACTACACCAAAGGCAGAAAGATGAAAGCTTTGCCCGGAGCGAATCCCCAAAGAAATAGGAAGCCTCCAACATGTATTGGCGGTTAGACAAGAAGAAAATACGGACACAGACAGAAAATAGAATGAGCAAACGCTGGGGCCCAATCTGTCTAGATAGAAAAGTATAGGAAAGAATTCTGACTGCAACCCAAAAAAACCCTGACAAAAATACCAACACTTCTGATTAACAAAAAAAACTGAGATCACACAATCTCTACCACCTAAATCAGATCTTGGTGTAACACACAGCAACACAGCAAATAAAAAGTGACAAAGGAACAAAGAAAAAGTGCAAACACAAAATGAGCACAATTGCAGCGCCAGACCCCAAAAGGGGACCAGCTGCAGTCCACTGCAAGCAGCAAACCAGCAGTGAAAATCCAACAGAGGAAAAAAAAGCAAACACTTATCTGAATAAAGCAGGAAAGCAAGCTGTGCTCCAAGCAAGACCAGGAGGAACAATTGAATTACGGCAAGCTGATGGGAACTCAGATCACTTATATATACTGTGACGTTCCCATGGCTGCGGGGCGTTGGGAATGGCATAGCTTGCCTAACTAGCCAATGCTCCACGCCGCCAGTCCACGACGACATGAGGCATGCGTCCCAGATGGTAAGAGAATGTGGGACCCATGGACCACGGAGGGAGACCCGGCTGCCCGGACTAGGGAAGGGCAGCGCGGGATCCGTGGCAGTGAGCATGTGGGCAAGTGGTTGGCACTGCAGGACTAGACAACACGCACAACTTCAGGTAAAGAAGAAACATAAAGTTACTTAAAGAAACACAGTACATAAAACAGAACATAGACGGGCTCCAATTCCGCACGTCAGACAAGGGTACACGACTCAGGATCACAGATGAGTGCTGGAGGACATCACGGGTAGATGCAGTCCAGGGTTATCTGGCACGGGCATACTTGGCGGCCTCTCTCTCAGGCCTTAGGCGTAGCACAGGCTCAGCAGGGAACATCAGACACCGACCTCAGACAGACTTCAGAGTGGGGGGTCATCACGGGTAGTGCAGTCCAGGATCATCTGGCACGGGCATACTAGCATGGCCTCACTCTCAGGCCTCGGGCGTAGCACAGCTCAGCAGGAGAACATCAGACACCGGCCCAGGACGAAGTCAGACGATGGCGGGGGCATCAGGGTTGATTGAAGTCCAGGGTATCTGGCACGGGCATACTAGGACGGCCTCTCAGGCCTCAGGCGTAGCACAGGCTCGCAGGAGAACATCAGACATGACCAGGACAGACGTCATCACAGGGTAGCAAAGGAGGAACCGGCAGGACATCGGAACATCAGGAACCGGATGGATCTCGGGAACACGGATTGGAACATCAGGAAACGGATTGAAACATCAGGAACACGGATTGGGTCTCAGGAGTCAGGAAACGGACAGGAACATGGATTGGATCTCAGGGAGTCAGGAAAACGGACTGGAACATCAGGAACACGGATTGGGTCTCAGGGAGTCAGGAACATGGATTGGGATCACAGGAACACAGGACTGGAAACACAGGCATCGGACTCCGGACATCTGGCACGATCAGCAGGCTCCGGACATTGGCAACGAATCGGCAGGATCCGGACATCAGGCAGGGAGGATAGAATCCGGACATCTGGAATGGTCGTGGACATCGGACATCAGGCCATGGTCATCAGGCATATAGGATCCGGACATCTAGTATCGATCTGAAAAGGAACCCCAGCGGTCTGGTGCAAGCCCCGCCAGGCTCAACGGGAGATGGCCGGGGATTGCAAGAAGCTGAGCACAGAGTAACAGAAACAGCACACACCGGACTCCTCCTTCCAAGATGAAACTCTGGTTATATGCAAGATTCACAGTCACTGGCACAGGGTTCTGGACACAGCAGGATTTCAGGAACATTAACACAGAGGACACAGGTTCAGACAGTCAGGTACAGGATGCGATCCGGATCAGGGGTTCAGGTAATTAGACACAGCAGGAACAGGCCGGATATACAGCCTCCAGGAACAGCGATCTGGGTAATCAGCCCCCAGCATAGGCGGAAACACAAGACACAGTTCAGACATTCAGGTACCGGGTTAGGTCCAGGTCAGGGTTCAGGAAACAAGACACAGCAGGAAACAGGCTGGATATACAGCCTCCAGGAACGGCGATTGGGTAATCAGCCCCAGCATAGGCGGAAACACAAGACACGTTCAGACATTCAGGTACCGGGTTGATCCAGGTCAGGGATTCAGGAAAAAGATACAACAGGAACAGGCCTGGATATGCAGCCTCCAGGAACGGTGATCTGGGTACTCAGCCCCAGCAGAAACACAAGACAGGACAAGGGAATCAGCTCTCCAGAGCTGATCAAACTCAGAGCAGGAGTGAACACACAACCACATACGCTAGGTTCAGGAACTCAATGCAGATTCAATGTGAAGCTTGGCAACGCCATGGGCTGGGGAACTTTATATATGAGCTGCTTCACAGCGATAGGCTGGACCAGTAATTCTAGTACACACCCAACCTCAAAAGCAGGACAGGTGTGCGCCGCCCCCTATGCAGAGCCAGACAACTCATTACGAGGAACAACTGACAGTGGCTGTGCCACACACGTAGTAAATCATGCACCATTGCAGAGGACTTTGCAACCTCGGATGGTCTTCACAGCAGGCCAGGCGCTGACAGAAGCTGCTGCCACACAGTAGTAAGTCATGCATCACTGCAGAGGACTTTGCAAAGCTACGGATGGCTTTTTACAGCAGGTCAGGAACCGCACATGTGGGTGGTCATGCAAGCAGTGGAGACACTCAGCAAGTATGGCCACGCAGCAGAGGGGAACTGAGCAGCATCATTCAGGTAACAGACAACAGTTCCCAGCTGGTAGTGGGAAAGGAGCAAAAGGGTTAATGCAAAAAGACATGCGAGTAAACGCTGGAAAACAAAGTACAGACAATACCAGGTTACACATACCATTCAGAGCAGTGAAGGCATTCAGCAATTGTTCATTACCCTCAGCAACCACCGGAGGGAGCCCCAGCTCAGAAGTCGCTCCAGATTATTCCAACACACCCATTACGCCTTGGAACCACATACTTATGGATGGGCTCTGGTAAAATCAAACTTCACCATATACCTTTTGTACTCCTTATCATATTAATTTTGAACCTCCGTACTCTTTGTTTTACACATTGACAGCAATCTCTGCCTGCTGCAAAGTCATATGCACCTCATTACGCTTTGGAACTACATACTGGATGGGCCCATATAATCCAGTCACCATATTCCTTTTGTACTTCCGTACTCTTGTTTGACAGGACAGCAATGTCTGCCCTGCTGCAAAGTCATATGCACCCCATTACGCCTTGAAACCACTATTGGTTGGCCCGAAAAATCCACATCCCTTATTCCTTTTTACTCTGTACTCTTTTGTTTACACAGTGACAGCAATGTCTGCCTACTGGAAAGTCATATGACTATTCCACCTTGGAAACACACATACTGGATGGGCCCCTAAAATCCACATCACCATATTCCTTTTGACACCTGTATTCTTTGTTTTAACATTGACAGCAATGTCTGCCGTGTTGCAAAGTCATATGCACCCCATTATGCCTTGGAACCCACTATGGATGGGCCCCGTAAAATCCGTCACCATATTACTTTTGTACATCCCGTACTCTTTTGTTTACACAGTGACGCAATGTCTCACTTGCGCAAGTTATATGCACCCCAATTACACCTTGGAACCCCACATACTGGATGGGCCCTGTAAAATCCACATCACCATATTCCTTTTGTACTCCCGTACTCTTTTGTTTACACAGTGACAGCAATTTTCACTTGCTGCAAGTTATATGACCCCATTACACCTTGGAACCAATATGGATGGGCCCTGTAAAATCAGGTGACCATATTCCTTTTGTACTCCCGTACTCTTTTGTTTACACAGTGCAGCAATGTCTGCCCTGCTGCAAAGTCATAGCACCACATTACACCTTGGAACTACATACTAGATGGGCCCGTAAAATCCACGTCACCATATTCCTTTTGTACTCCTGTACTCTTTTGTTTACACAGTGACAGCAATGTCTGCCTTGCTGCAAAGTCATATGCACCCCATTACGCCTTGGAAGCTACATACTGGATGGGCCCATAAAATCCACGTCACTATATTCCTTTTGTACTCCCGTACTCTTTGTTTTATACATTGGACAGCATGTCTGCCTGCTGCAAAGTATATGCACCCCATACCCTTTGAACCACATACTGGATGGGCCATGAAAAATCCACTTCACAGTATTTATTTGGTACATCCAGAAAGTCGCCAATGATAGAACATAAAAGGTCTAAGTTAATCTAGCCAGTGATGAATAATTGGCTTCGGTGCAAGATTTTCAACATATCAAAGTAAATGGCATTTGCCACCCAAAAAAATTAATTACACCTCATGCAAAGTGTTGTTTTTGAACAGAAACACTTGAAGGATCTTTTTTTTTTTTTTCAAATATTAGTGTATCAGACAAAGAAAATAATGTGCCTTCATGAAATCGTCTTCTGATGGCAAAGAAAAAGCATTCAGTGAACTGTGGAAACTGTAGGCAAAATCGTACATTGCAAGATGGTGGACATTACGCAAGGCATGGTTCCAAAAGATTATTTTCAAATGTCAGAAAAATGCGTTCTTCCCTACCAATTACATTTCTCATGTTCAAATAAAAAAATCCATAGAAAATCACAGAGTTAAATAGAACTGACTGCAAGGAAAAAAAAGGAAAGAATCAGCATCTCTTCCACCAAAACTTGATAACACTTCAGAGTTGTAGCTGTAAATATCTCACAAGTTAGTCCAAAAGTGAGTGAAAACAGATCACTTTAAACCCTTGCAAGACAATAATTTTACTAATGTGACTTAAAATGGTATGTTTTCAGTTAAGCTTTTGAGAATAACCAACAATGAGTCTGAATGACGTGATTGGAGACAGGAGGCTTTTATTTAAAAAAAAGGATGTCCATGAAGCTAAGCTGTAAAACCCCTTTCTTGGTTTTCAAATGGTAATGGATATTACAAATGTTGGAGAGATGCACTACTTGATGGCGATCAACTTTGTTTTTTTAATGGTATGATGGTTCCCCTTTGCGAATTATTTAATGGATTTTGGTATTTTATTGCAAGTTTTTTAACACTAAGGCGGAGTCCACTGGCGACAAAAATCGGACGCTGCAATGCGATGAAATTTGCATTGCATCGGCCCTAGTTAACTATGGAGCAGCTCCCAGGATCGATTTTTTGTGGTCGTTTTAACTTTCCGTGTGCAATCGCAGATGCTGCTATTGTCACGATTGTGGGTCGATTCGCCAATGCAAGTTAGGGGAAAGGTGAAAAAATTGGGTTACAAACGGACCGCACGTGGGTTGCGATGAATGCATCGGTTTGTCCTTTAGAAAAGCTGGCAATTCCCCCCGGTTTACTGAAAAAACAACTGACAGCTTTAATAAAGACAGAAAGAATAGATATATACACATAGAACACACATTATATATATACATGTCATTTGACATGTACATATAATTTATTTATTTTCCCTAGACTTTTCATATGAATAGCCGCTAATTCAATTGAGGGGTTTGTGAAATCAAAAGCCGACATGAAATGAACATTGTTCCACACTTTTAACCATGTAATTCTTGTATTTTTATATAGTTTGAAACTTTACAATTAATGGTGTATTTGTGAAAATTTCAGCATGTAGGGGTTAATTAAAGGTGTAATTTCGTTGAAAAAAATGGTGGGCTCCCGCTGTATTTTTCCACCAAAGGGACAAAGAAGCGAGGGTGGGGCAGATATAATAGCCAGGGAGGGGCATTTTTTTTGTGCCCCCCCTGGCTACTAACATCTGCCCCAGACACCCAGAAAGGGCAAATCTATAATTAGATTCGCCCTTTTGGCACTTTGCCCGTCTTTTCCCCTTGCCTGTGGGTGGCGTGGGTTTATCTCACCTTACTGTCCCTTGCAATTTGAAAGGTGACCTTAAGGCAGGTTAAAATTGATAGTGTAAATTTAGCAAATATCAATTATTAATCCTATTGAAGTAAATAAAAAAACACAACATTTAAGAATAAATAATTTTAATGAAATAAAAAACACTTTTTTTGACCTTTATTTTATTTTACTTAATCCGTGCGAAGCCATTGATCTCATAAATAAAGAAAAAAGAAATAAAACAACTTTTCTTCCTATTCCGCCGATCTGTCACGCCAGCTGTAACCCTTCACAAAGGGTTAATAGTTTGAGCCAGCGTGAATATCCTGCAGCTCGCTCAAAGCTCCTGAATGAATAGTTCCTTCCTGGCGACAGGAGAGGGTGTGTTTATGAATGAAGTTAATTTATTGTGTCACTTTCCCTTTGGTAGGTCACTACAGTTAAATTGGCAATAAACAATTAAGCTCCATTTATGAAAAATTTTTTTATTCCCCTACTTTGTGGGAGGGGAAGTTATTCATTCAGGGGAATACAGGTCTGAGACAGCATTTTAGCTCTCTGGCCCCTTAACCCCCTTAACCCTTTTTGAGGATTACCCGTGGGCCTGATGTACATCGGATTGGTAAGTTAATTTTGCTTTTTTATTTTATTTTTTTACGGGGAAAAGGTTTTAGCGGAAAATAAAATATGGTCAAAAACTGTGTGTTATTTTTTTAAAAAATTTTTTTTTATTAAATGTGTGTGTTTGTTTTTTTTTTCATACAATAGGTTAAAAAATTGATATTGTCTAATTGACGCTATAATTTTTAAAATGGCTTAAAGGATTTAAAAAGCGGGGCTTTTTTTTTCCCTTTTTAACCCTTTTGCCCCCGCTACGGGCAATGGGAATGGGGCGGGCAAAGTGCCAGAAAGGGCGATTAATTTAGATTTCCCCCTTCTGGGGTGGTTGGGGGGGATGTTAGTAGCCGGGGGGGACAAAAAAATTACCCCCTAGGCTATTTTATTGCCCCCCCCGCTTGCTTTGTTGTCGGGGGGAGAAAAAAGCGGGAGCCCAGCTTTTTTTTCAAAGAATTTTTACCTTTAATTAACCCCCAAAAATCTGAAATTTAGACAAAATTTTCATGAATTTGTATGTTTCAAAATTTAAAAAAATCATGAAATTCATGGTTAAATTGGGGAAAAAAAATGAAATTTTTTTTGTGGTTCTGTGATTTCACTGAAGGGCAAGGATTAGGGCTATAAAAGTAGTGAAGTGAAAAAATTTTAATTTTGTATTATATTGTCACAATGAATTATTATTATATATATTATGTGTCTATGTGTATATATTTTCTTTCTTTTGGCTTTAAAAAACTATTCTTTTTGGATCCCCTTATATGTCAGTTTTTTCAAAACCCGCGAGAAAATTGAAAAAGGATGAAAATCGGATGTTACAAGGACCCACAAGCGATTTTAAGGATCTTTGAAGGAAATCGGATGCCAGAAGGGTGTGTGTTTTTTATTTTTTTCCGTGTCGACCTCTAAAAGGACGATTTTTTGTGGGGTTTGTGTGACTCCAGCCTAAGGTTATTCGGTTTAACCTTCCCGACCCCTTTCACAGGTTTGGTCATGAAAGTCGGTGCCTTCCGACCCCTGAGAAAACCCTGCGGGGGATGAAAGGATTGTCCCTGCGGGCCGGGGGACCCCGGGGCACTCAAAGGTCACCGACCCCCCGTTCAGGGCCTTTGTGCTTCACCACAGGGGGGTTTTCTTAACCCCCCCTTTTGGCCCCCATCGCTTGTTTTTGGGTTTTTTAAAAATGAAACACCCCCAAACAGGCAATGTGTAATATTTCACCCAATTTAAAATTTGGGTGAAATATTACATCCCCCCTGGCCATGCTGCAAAAGCATTGCCTGGTGGGCACCGAGCACTGACCCCCCCACGTACTACGGCGGGATCGGCCGCGCCCCCGAAAGATGGGCGGCGGTCACCGCCCCATAACGCTCCCTCGTTCCTGGCCCCGCTCCCACCTTCCCCTCCCCCCCCCTAACCTTCCCCCCCCCCCACTCACCTCTCCCGATCCCCCGATGCCCCGGATCGGTCCCCCGGGTGCCCGGCTTTTCATGGGCGCCGCCATCTTGGAAAAGGGGGCGCAAGCGCAGTGCGCCCCCGGCCGGGCAAGCGCAGTGGCCCCCCCGTGTTCAAAAATTTTTTTTCCTGTGATAAACGTCACAGGATCAAAAAAAAAATAAAAGAACCCCCCTTTATCATAGGTAGGGAAAATAAAAAAAAAAAAGAATTTTTTTTTTTTCCCAGGGATTTTGCTGTGATCCGCAACTGTTTTTTCTGCGGACCCCCCGGCGGTTATTGCGCGGATCCGCGGGGATATTCCCCTGGGGCCGCGGGGTTTTGCTGGGGTCCGCGGGGGATTTTGCTGTTTGGCCCCGGCGGTTTTTTTGTGGTCCACGGCGGATTTTGCTGCGGTCCCGGCGGATTTTGCTGGGGGGTCCGCGGCGGATTTTGCTGCTGGTCCCCGGGGTTTTTTGCTGATCCCGGCGGATTTTTGCTAAATCCCGCGGGGATTTTGTGCTGATCCGCGGGGATTTTGTGCGGTTCCCGGCGGTTTTTTCGGGTCCGCGGCGGATTTTGCTGTGGTCGCGGCGGATTTTGTGCGGGTCCGCGGCGGATTTTGCTGGGTCCGCGGGGATTTTGCTGGGGTCCGGGCGGTTTTGCTGCTGGTCCGCGGCGATTTTGCTGCTGACCGCGGGGATTTTGCTCTGATCCGCGGCGGATTTTGTGGGACCGCGGGGATTTTGTGGGATCCGGGCTGTATTGCTGCTGACCGCAGAAGTATTGCTGTGTCCCGGGGATTTTCGGGGTTTTGCTGCGGTCCGCAGCGGATTTTTCCCTGATCGCGGGGTTTTTTCTGCGGTTTTCTGGGATCCCCGGCTGATTTTGCTGCGGTCCGCGGCGGTAGCTGCTGATCCGGGGGGATTTTTTGTGCTGATCCGCGGCGGTTTTGCTTGATCCGGGCGGATTTTGCTGCGGATCCGCGCGGATTTTTGCTGAGGATCCGCGGCGGATTTTGTGGGGATCCCGGCTGATTTTGCTGCGGATCGCGGTGATTTTGCTGCGGACCCCCCCGGGGGATTTTGCGCTGAACCGCGGGGATATTGTGTGATGCGGAAAGATTTGCTGTGACCGCGGCGGATTTTGCTGCGGCCGCGGGGGTTTTTTCGCGCCCCCCCGGGGATTTTGCTGTGATCCGCGGCGGTTTTGCTGCTGTCCGCGGCGGATTTTGTGCGGATCCGGGTGTTTTGCTGCGATCGCGGGGATATTGCTGCTGATCGCGGCGGATTTTGTGCTGACCGCGGCGGATTTTTGTGATCCGGGGAGGTTTTGCGCTGATCGGGGGATTTTGCTGTGATCCGCGGGGATTTGCTGCGACCCCCCCGGGGGTTTTGCTGCGGATCCGGCGGATATTGTGGTGATCCGCAAAAATTTTTGTGCTGATCCTGGCGGTGTTGGTGTCCGCGGCGGATTTTGTGCGATCGGGGGTTTGGGTGGATCTGCGGCAGATATTTCTGCGGGGCCGCCGCGGATTTGGCTGATCCCCGGCGGTATTTGCTGATGCGGTTGTTTTGCTGCGGTCCCCGGCGGATATTGTGGGGTCCTCGCGACTTTTCCGTCTTCAGTAAGGGCCCGGGGCAGGGTGCGCCCTTTGGGCCCCGTCCCCGCTGCCATAGTTTATTGTGTTTCTTGCGCTAGGGGTATAGCAAAACGCGTTTCGTTTGCTTCCCCTTCCAGCCCGGGAAAAGTGTTGAAAGGGGGGTAAACGCAATTGAACCCAGCCTTGGGTTGGGTTAGATTAGGGTTTGGTTGAATTGGGTTGGGGGGGAATTTGGGTTAGGGTTGGTTTTGGTTGGCTTGGGGTTAGGTTTATGGTTAGAGTTGGGTTGGGTTAGGGGTGTGTTGGGGTTGGGTTTTTGGGGTTGGGTTTGTATTGGGGGTTGGTGTGTGTGGGGTTAGGGGGTTGGGTTAGGGGTGTGTTGGGGGGTTGGGTTGGGTTAGAATTTTTGGGATTTCCACTATTTGGCAATCAGGGGGTCTCCCCACGGACATGGGCCACCCCTTTATTTCCCGCAAATTTTTTGTTCAAAAAGTCAAACGTGCTCCCCTTTTTCCCCAACCCCGACGTATGCCCAACAGTGGGGTTTTCCCCCCATATGGGGTATCAGCGTACCGGGAAAAAAGACAAAACTTTGGGGGGTTTTTAATTTTCCCGTTAACTTTGGGAAAAAAAATTGGGGATAAAAAATTATTTTTTTGGAAAAAAAAAATGATTTTATATTTTCACGGCTCTGCGTTATAAACTTCTGTGAAGGACTTGGGATTCAAAGGCTTATCACACATTTTGGGTTCCTTAGGGATTGTTTCCCCAAAAGGGGGGATTGTGGGGGGGGTTTTTTCTGTTTTGGCCATAGGGACTCTGCAAAGAACATGAGCCCCGAAGACCCCTTTCAAGTGGGCATTTCAAAAAATCATCTTCCATCCCAGCCCCCCGTGTGCCATTCAGTTTTTTCTCCCCATTGGGGATCGCGTATCAGGACAATTGGAAACACTTTGGGGCTTTTCTCAGTTGCCCATGTGAAAATGAAAAAAACTGAGGCTTAAAGAAATTTTTTGTGAAAAAAAAGTACTTTCTTTTTTTTAAGGATCAATTTGTGAAGCACCTGGGGGTTCAAAGTGCTCACTATGCATCTAGATAAGTTCCTTAGGGGGTCTAGTTTCCAAAATGGGGTCACTTGTGGGGGAGCTCCAATGTTTAGGCACACAGGGACTCTCCAAATGCGACATGGCAACCGCTAAATATTCCAGCATATTTTCCATTCAAAAAGTCAAATGGCGCTCCTTCCCTTCTGAGCCCTGCCGTGCGCCCATACAGTGGTTTATGACCACATATGAGGTATCTGTGTACTCAGGAGAAATTGCCCAACAAATTTTAGGATCCAATTTATACTGTTGCCCATGTGAAAATGAAAAAAAACTGAGGCTAAAAGAAATTTTTTGTGAAAAAAAGTACTTTCTTTTTTTTAAGGATCAATTTGTGAAGCACCTGGGGGTTCAAAGTGCTCACTATGCATCTAGATAAGTTCCTTAGGGGGTCTAGTTTCCAAAATGGGGTCACTTGTGGGGGAGCTCCAATGTTTAGGCACACAGGGACTCTCCAAATGCGACATGGCAACCGCTAAATATTCCAGCATATTTTCCATTCAAAAAGTCAAATGGCGCTCCTTCCCTTCTGAGCTCTTCCGTGCGCCAAAACAATGGTTTATGACCACATATGAGGTATCTGTGTACTCAGGAGAAATTGCCCAACAAATTTTAGGATCCAATTTATACTGTTGCCCATGTGAAAATGAAAAAACTGAGGCTAAAAAAAATTTTTGTGAAAAAAAAGTACTTTCTTTTTTTTACAGATCAATTTGTGAAGCATCTGGGGTTCAAAGTGATCACTAAGCATCTAGATAAGTTCCTTAGGGGGTCTAGTTTCCAAAATGGGGTCACTTGTGGGGGAGCTCCAATGTTTAGGCACACAGGGACTCTCCAAATGCAACATGGCAACCGCTAAATATTCCAGCATATTTTCCATTCAAAAAGTCAAATGGTGCTCCTTCCCTTCTGAGCCTTGCCGTGCGCCCATACAGTGGTTTATGACCACATATGAGGTATCTGTGTACTCAGGAGAAATTGCTCAACAAATTTTAGGATCCATTTTATCCTGTTGCCCATGTAAAAATGAAAAAATGATGCTAAAAGAAAATTTTTGTTGGAAAAATTAAAATGTCCATTTTTTCCTTCCACGTTGCTTTAGTTCCTGTGAAGCACCTGAAGGGTTAATAATCTTCTTGAATGTAGTTTTGAGTAGCTTGAGGGGTGCAGTTTTTATAAAGGTGTCACTTTTGGGTATTTTCTGCCATATAGACCCCTCAAAGTGACTTCAAATGTGAGGTGGTCCCTAAAAAAAATGGTTTTGTAAATTTTGCTGTAAAAATGAGAAATCGCTGGTCAACTTTTAACCCTTATAACTTCCTAACAAAAAAAATTTTGTTCCCAAAATTGTGCTGATGTAAAGTAGACATGTGGGAAATGTTATTTATTAAGTATTTTGTGTCACATAACTCTATGGTTTAACAGAATAAAAATTCAAAATTTGAAAACTGCGAAATTTTCAAAATTTTCGCCAAATTTCCATTTTTTTCACAAATAAACGCAAAAATTATCAACCTAAATTTACCACTAACATGAAGCCCAATATGTCACGAAAAAAACAATCTCAGAATCTCAGAATCGCTAGGATCCGTTGAAGCGTTCCTGAGTTATTACCTCATAAAGAGACACTGGTCAGAATTGCAAAAAATGGCAAGGTCTTTAAGGTCAAAATAGGCTGGGTCTTGAAGGGGTTAAAGATGGCTATTACTTGCAATATAACGCTTTGTTATTTCAAAGTGCAAAATTAAAGGAATAGTATGATTGAATAGTATGAGTGCGTACACTTTTGTATATTTTAATATACAAAGGTTAAGTACATATAGGGATTAAATACATATAATGATTAAGTATATATAAAGATTAACTACATACAGTATACTTACATCATCACCAAGAGGCTTTTAAACATCAACCGTCTGGAATATCAGAGAACTAACGCCAAGACAGAGAACCCCTGGGAGATTCAATATACTGCATGGTTGTCCCCAATTATGCAGGTATGAACAGACTGTACATGTACAGGTATCCCAGTTTTTGCATCTGTCTTTGTCATGTTTCTCTGGTCTTATATAGTGATTTATATAATGTAGTAACTCAAGTTCCACCCAGCCCTTCAAGTGGCCAGCTTTCAAGGTCAGATGAAACTGAGATATCATGGAGTCGTGAGACGAGGGGCCATAAACCCTTAGAATATAACAGACACAAAGATTTAGATAAAACCACCACAGACAGAGGTTAAGTAAACTGTAACGTATTACAATCACAAACCACAAAAAGATGGAAGCTTAGAACTGTTTGTGAAGTCAATAAACAAACTGTTCTCCAGATTGTGGCACATCTGTAAATCTTTTACCAGAAATGCAGCTATGTTATTGTCTGAATGCATTCTGTATATTTCAATATGGATTCACAAGAGCCATTTGAATATGCGCACTACACTATTAACAGCAATCATATCTATATTCAGCCGTTTTTGAAAAACTTAAGCTAAACCCATAGACTACTATAGATAATCATGACAATCTTCTTGACCAGTATCTATAGGTAAGTAATGTTAAAACTAGCTGCTACTATGTATTCTGGAAATAAAAGAGAGAACTGCAAGAATGTGAAGATGTTCTAAAACATAACTGTGACCATGCTCAATATTCCATAACTGTTCCGTTCTGCTGTGTAGTAAATATTGGAGACTCAATAGATGATCTGACACCCTTTCCAAAAATTTCTTTACAAATAAAAAGAGAATATATTATTATTCCTCTTTATTATCCTAGAAAGAAAGAAGGAAGATGCAGTCTCCCTCATACAAGTTATCTCAGCCAAAAATGATTACATTACATACTCTGCATCTACAAGCATTCAGCTGTTACTTTTTGCTATTAAACACTTCCCATTTGATGCAGCCAAAGTAATGGCTTTTAATACGAGAAAACATATAGTTTCAAAAGATATATTTCTATTGAGCTACTGAGCCAAATTAACAGCATTGCTTTATCAAAGTAATATGCAGTATATTGTGTCCAATGTGATCAACCAGACAACAAAAAACTGAGCTTTACAAGTGAGGTCTTTAAAGCATGCAAATTTTATGAAGTATTTGCAAACCAGGATGTGGTTTACACATGCGGGGGTACCTTGGTAACAAATATACTCTTGTCATCACAGACACACTTGCCCTAAATTGTACTGCATATAGCAGCACAGAAGACGTTCCCCCTGGTCATCTATTGGCTGTTAAGGAAGAGATAGTGATGAAGGCATCTGTAACAAGTAGGCCAAATGTAAAGGATCGGGTCTCTTACACTAGTAATGCCCATACATGCAGTGCATTGGCTGACAAACATTTCCCTATGGTGGGGAACTTTGTTACAAAAATTTTAGTGCAATCATAGACACACTTGTCCAACATTGTACTTCCATAAACAGCACAGACCACGTTTACTCTGGTCATGTCGTTGCAGAAAAGAGGTAGACATTGAAAAGGGTTCAGTACCGAATGTGCTCAAGGTAAAGGACCGGGTTTCTCAGAGTTTTAATGCCCATACATGCAGTGCATGGGCTGTCAACCTGTTCCCAATGGGTAGTGCACATTTTTAAATACTATACTCTGGGTATCATAGACACTTTTTTAACAATTGGACTGCCAGTAAGGAAAAAGAAACAAAGAATCTGCATCTGTTCAAACCAAATTTGATAACACTTCAGAACTGTTGCCAAAATACAACACCTAAATTGTTCAAAAAACTAGTGATACAGATTACTTTAAATGGTAAGAAATCTGTAAAGTAATGTGCCAGAAAATTAGGGATGCTTTCATTAAAGCTCATGAGAAAAATCAACCATGCAGTCTGAATAACATGATTGTGGACAGGAGACAATTAGTTTAAAAAAAATCTAAAAACATTTTTAAAGTGTACCCTGAAACCTCAAGCTGTTTAAGCAAATGATTATGGAAACCCGACAATATGTTGAAAGCTGTATGCAATATATTCTTGGACAACAAACATTTCGTAATTTTTTATGGTATGATGGGACCCTCTATGAAGAATTATTTTCAGGAGAATATGACTGTCAACAGCAATCATATGTTTATTCAGCCTTTCCAGAAAAACATAAGCTTAACCCATTGAATACTGGGGGAATCATTACAATCAGCTTTACCAGGATATACAGGCAAATAATGTACAAAACAGCTGCTACTATGTATTCCTGAAATACAAGAGAGAAGTGCACTAATGTGAAGATGTTCGGAAAAAGAACTGTGACCATGCCAAATTTAACCTAACTGTTCTTTTCAGCTGTGGAGTAAATATTGGAGACACCATAGATGATCACAGAGGGTTTCAACAAAGTAATTTAGAAATAATAAGATAATTTTTTATTTTCCTGTTTATAATCCAGTAAAGAAGGAACATGCAGTCTCACTCATAGAAGTTATCACTTCAAAAATTGATTAAGTCCTCAGCATCTACAAGCATTCAGCCATCACTGTTTTGTATTGAACTCTTACCATTTGATGCAGCCAAAGTTATGGCTCTCAAGGAGATTAACAAATATAGTGGACAAAGAAATATTTGTAATGAAATACTGAGCCTACATAACAGCATTGCTTTATCAAATTTATATGAAGTGTATTGTGTCCAATGTGAGCAACCAGGCAACAAAAAAATGAGCTTTTCAAGTGAGCTCTTAAAGGTACATAAATGTTATGAAGGAACGTGACGAGACCGGCCTATGCCGAGGAGTGCACACGAGGCGGGGGACATTAGTCCCGGGCCAGTCAGCACTGTTGGGGTTCCTGTTCTAGTACATGGTGTGAGACAGTGAGTGAATATGTGATGAATGGGGTGTACATTTCACCTAGGTATAAGGGAAATGTGTGGCTTTGTGGACCTAGTGGTGGAGAAAGGTCACTACACCTCACATTCAGCACACACTTGCAGCACAAGCCTGAAACTACTCAGGTCTTAATTAGGAGACCAGAAGTAGGTGTCTGCAAACACAATCTGAGAGCTAGTTTAGCCTGGACACAGGAAGGTGTCCTGGCACAAGAAACAGTCTCCAAGAGTGTTAGAGCTGTCTTTAGCCTGGACACAGAGAGGTGTCCTGGCACAAGGAAGCAGTCTCCAAGAGTGTTTGAGCTATCTCAGTCTGGGTGCAGGAAGGACCCCGGACATAGGAGTAGTCTCAGTGCGAATCCGTGTGAAGAGCGGCTGAATAGGAGTGGATCTCTCTCAAGTCTGGACATGGAAGGTGCCTTCAGACACAAGGAGGAGTATCTGTGAAGCTCCATACTGGTAACATATGTGATATGTGTTGTTTTGGGCACAGACTGGTAGAGTCTGGGTCCCGGATAGAGAGGGCCATCTATCTAAGTGTAATTAGAGGCTAGACAAGCCCAGGTTTTCTGTTTATGCTTTATTTTAATCTGTTTGCTGTGGACTTTAATAAAGCTGGTTGCGGCCAGTTTTGCACCAGAACTGCTGTCTGAATGAACTGTTTTCATGCCATTCTGTCTACCCAGACAGCGATCCTAGAGCTAAACCCCCGGAAAGGCTACAATTGGCGGAGAATGCTGGGGCAGCGCAGTGCCTGATACAGTTAGTGCTGGAGTGTGTATGCAGCACAGTGGCGAGAGACAGCATTAAAGGTGAAGTCTATTGAAATAGCAGCAGAAAAAAAAAAAAAAAGTGTGTCAGCAGAAACGTCTGTTTGGAGCAGTCTTGGAGAGACAGTGGCCCTGATAGGGTCTGCAGAGAGAAAATGTATGCACAGCAAAGCTGAACTTGTTGTGAAAATGACTGTGGAATGTGCAGCAGCAAAAGAAAAGTCTGTGGAGCAGTCTTAAAGAGACAGGAGCCCTAATAGACTTTGCAAAGGAAAAAGAAAAAAAAAAAAAAGTGTCTGCACAGCAGAGCTGAATTTTTCTATGGAAAAGACTGTAGAGTGTGTATGTCTTGAGTGAAGACTGCCGTTGTTAAGACAGAGAAGTCTGACAGCATGGATGACAGCATGAAGGCGCTGTTTGAACAAATGGCGCAAGTTAATGTGCAACATAAGACTGCCGTGGTTGAGACAGATAAGTCCGGCAGTATGGAGGAGCTCATTGAGTACCTGGCCCAGGCCCAGCGAAGCATGCAGCAGAGCATGGAGCAGCAGCGCCTGCAGCACCAGCAGCGCATGCAGCAGGCCCAGCAGCAATTCCTGCAGCAGCAGCAGGAGAATAACCGGTTATTTGTTGAGCAGATGACAGCACCAAAAAAGGATTTCGGTGCCGCGTCCCGAAGTAATGTTGTGAAGGCACCGGCGTTGTCCGCTATAAAGAAGGCAGTAAGACGGTCCTTGAGAAAAATGACACCTCGTGATGATGTGGAGGTATATCTAACTAGGTTTGAGAGACTGGCAGAGAAGGAGAATCTGCCACTATCTGAATGGGCCATGGCGGTCGTACCCTATCTGATTGGGGAACCCCAAAAAGTCTGGGCTGACCTGAGCAAGCAGGACAGCGAAGACTATGCCAAGTTGAAAGCGGCGATTCTTACCCGGCTGGGTGTTACGGTGACAGCCCGTGCCAGGGGAGTTCATGACTGGAGATGCAGTTGGGAGTCTGCAGTAAGCAAACCTGATTATGGAGTTGAAAAGGTGATAGTGAACCGCTACACCCGAGCACGTCCTCCTGAGGTACAGCCGTCTGAGAGGTCGTCACTTCAGAGTTCCCGGACGCTGAACTCTCGCGGTAAGAGCGTTCCAGCTGTTGGGGACATGGGGTATGCTGATAAGCGGGTTCAGGCCCGAGGGGACATGTGGGTGGGAGAGTGTGATGGACAGTGTTGGAGCTGGCGTGAAATTGCAGCCCAAATGTCCAATAGAGGGGGAGCCTATGTGTTGTGATGTTGGCAGATCCCTCTCTCTCTGCGCAGAACCTGTGTGTGTGTCCACCTCAGCCGAAGAGACTGGACCACAGGGGTCCCCGGTGGTTGTAAATGACTGCCCAGCACAGGCCCTCTTGGACTCAGAGAGTCCAGTGACTTCCGTATGTGACAGCCTGATTGATAGGGACTTCATCCCTGATAAGCACCTGAGTATGGTGTGCATCCATGGAGACACCAAAGTCTACCCAGAGACTGCCGTGGACTTGGTTCCCAAACTCGGGGAGGTTTCATGTGAAGTGGGGGTAGTGAAGACCCTGGTGCAACCCGTTATATTGGGTAATGACTTTCCCCGGTCTAAGGATCTCTGGGGAAAAAATGTTTCTGATGGACAGTGTGATGAAGCTCCTATTGAGGGTGCGCAGTCCCGAGGGGCGGAACACAATGATAGTGGGCCGTTAAACTTATGTGATAATGATGATGATGATCATGATAATGATGATGACCATGATAATGATGATGATGATCATGATAATGATGATGATGATGATCATGATAATGATGATGACCATGATGATGATGCTGATGCTGATAATGATAGTGATGATGATCATGATAGTGATGATGATACTGATCATAGTCATGATAATGATATTGATAATAATGATGACTGTGATAGTGATGAAATTCCTTTGCAGGTGATGTTGGGAGACGAGGATGGTGGTTCTCGAGAACCGAGTGTCCCTGACTTACCTGTGTCCTGTGACAATTTTGAGAGTGAGCAGTGGCGAGACCCCTCTCTTAAAACGGCACAGGAAAATATGATTGTTCTAAATGAGGTTTCCCAGGAGCCTGGCTCTGAGGAGAGGTTTCCTCATGCTGCCATGAACAATAGCCTATTGTATAGGGACACTGAAGTCCAGGGAGAGGTCGTGAGTCAGCTCCTGGTACCTGAGCTATATAGAAGTATAGTGCTGGGGTTGTCACATAGTCACATACTTGAGGGACCAGATGGTGAAGTTAATGTTGTGGATGACATGTTAACTAAGGTTCCAGATCAAGATGTGAATGAAAATGAATTGTATAACCCTGACAGTGAGCAGGATGTGAATGAAAATGAATTGTATAACCCTGACAGTGAGCAGGATATGAATGAAAATGAATTGTATAACCCTGACAGTGAGCAGGATGTGAATGAAAATGAAGTGTATAGCCCTGACAGTGAGCCAGATGTGGCTGAGAAAAAGGGGTCAGATAGTGATAGTGAATTATCTGATGACCATAAAGCAACCAGTGCAAATGAGGAAGGCATGGTAGCAGAGGAGGTTGAGAGTCCTGAGAAGAAAGCTGATGCTGACCTTACAGCCAGACAGAAGATGGCATCTGAAGATGTTTTACAGTTGGCCGGTTCCCTGGCGAAGACTAAGGTGAAAGGAGGAGAGCTGAGCTTTAAAGGCAGGACTCTGAAACTGAACACAGCACAAGTGGATGCTGTTGAAGATGAGAAGTTGTCAGTGTGTGGTGTGGATCTGCATCATGCCAAGGACTCTGAAGGTGATGCTGCAGAGGTGGAAAAAGCCATGGAAGTGGTGGTCACCAAGCCAGATGCCTCATCAGAAGCTGAGGTTTCAAGTGAAGCTGTGAGGAGCAAGACTGAAGATATGGGGACTGACTCTGTCCAGGAATCTGTTTCTGCCGAAGACAGCGGCGTGGACGGGTTACGGTCCGGATCAGTAGCTGGCATTGGTGAGCTCAAGCGCACTTTCAGGGAGGCTACATCGGAGCCACGTCCCAACAAATGGGAAAAGCGATGTGTCACTCCGTTGCCGCTGCAGACACACGGGAGCCCAGATGGGATGCAGAACGTGGCTGAAGAGGTAGAGTCTAGGACTGACGGTGGGGCTTCTGGGCATGTCTTGCCAGAAGAGCCTGAAAGTGGGGAACTGGAGAAAAGTGAAAAACCCCTATACCTTCTGTGATAGTTGGTGACACATGGTCAGTGCACCAGGGACAGGAGGTACGTGAGTTTCTGAGGAAGAGTCAGCAGAGGTGTTCTGATGTGTCGGGTCGTGCTTCTCTGGCCAGGCACTGTGTCGAAGGTGAGCCCGGCCCTAAGGTCAAGATGAAACCGTGCAGGATACCCGAGGCCCGCAGAGAGTATAGGCCTGGGAGGGTACAGGGTAGTGCGGATGCTTCAGATAAAGAGAAAGCTGATGTTGGCTATGACTCAGGTGAAGATACAAGTGACAGTGGTGGAGATGAAGCTGGTGAGGGCCATGACTGGTCCGGAGTTCACTGTCTCTGTTGGATTGTTGACCAGCCCTCCGGTCTGGATGACCAGCCCTCCGGTCTGGAGAAGAGGGAGGGGATATGTGAGACAGTGAGTGAATATGTGATGAATGGGGTGTACATTTCACCTAGGTATAAGGGAAATGTGTGGCTTTGTGGACCTAGTGGTGGAGAAAGGTCACTACACCTCACATTCAGCACACACTTGCAGCACAAGCCTGAAACTACTCAGGTCTTAATTAGGAGACCAGAAGTAGGTGTCTGCAAACACAATCTGAGAGCTAGTTTAGCCTGGACACAGGAAGGTGTCCTGGCACAAGAAACAGTCTCCAAGAGTGTTAGAGCTGTCTTTAGCCTGGACACAGAGAGGTGTCCTGGCACAAGGAAGCAGTCTCCAAGAGTGTTTGAGCTATCTCAGTCTGGGTGCAGGAAGGACCCCGGACATAGGAGTAGTCTCAGTGCGAATCCGTGTGAAGAGCGGCTGAATAGGAGTGGATCTCTCTCAAGTCTGGACATGGAAGGTGCCTTCAGACACAAGGAGGAGTATCTGTGAAGCTCCATACTGGTAACATATGTGATATGTGTTGTTTTGGGCACAGACTGGTAGAGTCTGGGTCCCGGATAGAGAGGGCCATCTATCTAAGTGTAATTAGAGGCTAGACAAGCCCAGGTTTTCTGTTTATGCTTTATTTTAATCTGTTTGCTGTGGACTTTAATAAAGCTGGTTGCGGCCAGTTTTGCACCAGAACTGCTGTATGAATGAACTGTTTTCATGCCATTCTGTCTACCCAGACAGCGATCCTAGAGCTAAACCCCGGAAAGGCTACAATGGGCAGACCACCATAAGCTCCTCTTACTGGCGGACCAAGAAAGAAAGATACAACATGGATACACAGCTTATTGTGAACCCATCAGAGCCAGATGATTATGATTGTCATAGTCCACTGGGCTTGTTTGTGAAATTCATGGTGGAAATCCCTCCAGATCCCGCATCTTTTCCTGATCCTGATGTGCCAAGAGTTTCAGTATCTCCTTCCACATGGGAGTCGAAACATTCCATGGTCACCCCAAATTCTCAAGATGTCAGTGCATCCACCAGGGATAAAAGTGGCTTATTAGAGAGAATGCGCTTGGTGATGAATGCAGGCTATGCTGTCAGGAATAGAGCAGAAGATGAATCTTGCATTCTGTTGGGATCCTGGAATGTAAATTCCAAGAAGGTGGAGTTGCTGGCTGAGTTAGAGAGACCTTCTGACCAGCCAGAATTGGACCTTCAGATAATAGTACAGGATGTGTCCGATAATGACGATGTTGTGATTTGTGGAGAAGAAACATATTTTATAAAGGTAAAAAATCTGGTTCACTCTGAAAGGTCAACTGACAATCTGCTGGAATCTGTTGTTTCAGCAAAGTCCCCTATAGCTGTTCGCGGAAGCACAGTACAGGCATTGTATGAAGTCCTGATGAGAAGCTCGTTGCCTAGAAGACCGACCACCACTTCTGTCTGACTTGGTTAAGGAGACAAAAAATCTTGAGTTGCCTGAGGAAGCATTGAAAAAACTGGCTGAAAATATTGAAGAAGAAATATTTGGCTTGTATCATGATACTAGTATAAGATACAAAACTAAGTACAAAAGTCTTCTTTTCAATCTGAAGGACCCCAAAAATAAGGGTTTCTTTCGACGTGTGGTATTAGGTGAGATCACCCCACAATGTCTGGTTGTGATGAGTCCTGCAGAAATGACTAACCAGGAGCTAACTGACTGGAGAAACCAGGAGAGGCAGCACACATTGGAGATGATTCAGAAAGCAGAGGAGGAACTAAATCAAAAACAGCAAATGATAAAGCTCACACACAAGGGGTTGATTGAAATCGATACATGACCAGATCAAATGTTTACCTTGGAGGATCTGTCTCATGTACCTTGGAAAACCAATGATCACTGAATTCAGATATTAATAACATAAATGAGATCACAACAGATACAACAGCTCATCACAAAACTTACCTTCTGGACCTCAATTGCCTCATTTGCATGGGAAAAATAAAACCTTCAGATATGATTAATATGGGCCAATGGGCAAAAATAAAATCACCAATCACAAATGCCAAGGGAAAGAGTTATGGACAGAAGCTACAATCCTCAGAGGCAGCAGAGACCATTGATTGCATGGAAAATGATGTCTTAGGCATAAAAAGTGAGAACGCCTCCTCATCTGAAACTGCAATATGGAAAGGCTTGATTCAGATGTTTTCTATTAAGACGTTCAAAGTGACAGCCATGCAAGTTTCGGGATATAGTGCCAACCTTTGTCAGAAATTACCAAAGAAGATCACAACTAGAGGCGTCATCTCTCAGGAATCAGTCTGGGAATATGTGGATCTCATCTGGCCTGCATGTACCAAGGATATGTGCCTCCTGCACCCCCAGACCTGCAGTGATGCGGTGTTCTACAGTCGGCTCTATTCCTACCTCAACCGCAAAGTAAGATATGCAATTATCAATGCCAACAACATCGAGGCCTTTATAATTCCACTTCCAGCATGCCAGCCAATACCTGCCAAACTTCGCCCCTTAGGGGGGCCAGGTCTTGAGGATGAACATCCTCATCTTTTACTGGCTCTACTTCTTCCAAACCATCCATTCTGGTCTTCATGTCCCAGAAAGGTCCCCAAAATTCAGAGAGAGGAGGATCAGGATATTCCTGATGACATATTCACATCTATATTAGAAGATGTTGAAAGGGAGGATAATTTGATGGTGGAACAAGGACACCCACCTGTAGGGCAGGAGATACCTGGTATGGGAGAAGTGGGCATGCCAGAGCTGATAAATATTCTGACTTATCTGTCAAATAACCTGCAGAAAATTGCTGACCAAAACAACAATAATTTTCAGTCTACACCCCCCAACTAACCAGCCAAACCCCATACCAGCAGCAGATCCTGTTTGGCCATCATGTCCTATGGCACCCACTTTTCAGGCTCCTGCTTCTTTTGGCAATGATCCAGCTGCCATGTTTGATCCTTCGACCTTGTATGGTCCATCGGGCACTAACCCTTATGCTTTCTAAGAGCAACGTGCCGATAGGTTTCTAACACAATGCTTAAGGTTTTAGACTAGGTATGTAGAAAACTTTGTTCATGTTTTGAAGAACATTTATGTCTACAGTTTTAAAACTCAAAACTTTATTCTTATCACAGAGCTATTAAACATTTCTAAAGATGGTTTTTATATTTTTCCATTGGTTAATGTTTGTATTGTTCACAAAGCATATTAAAATATAAATCTCATAAATGTTATCAAGTCTTTGCCAACAAGGATGTGGTTTCACCAATGGGGGGTACCTTTTTTTAAAAAAAATATACTATTGCCTTCACAGCCCCCCTTGGCCAAAATTCTACGGCCTATAATAGAAAAGAACATGTACACCCTGGTTATCTAGTGGCAGGTAAGGAAGAGACATTGCAGGAAACCGAGTTAAGAAGTAGGCCCAAATGTAGGGGTGTGGGTCTCTGAGACTTGTAATGTAGTGCATAGGCTGACAAGCACTTCACCAATGGGGGGTACCTTTTTTAATAAATAAAGTATTGCCATCACAGCCCCCCTTGGCCCAACTTCTACGGCCTATAATAGCACAGAACACGTTCACCCTGGTCATCTACTACCAGGTAAGGAAGAGACATTGCAGGAAACTGAGTTAAGAAGCAGGCCCAATGTAGGGGTGTGGGTCTCTAAGACTTGTAATGGAGTGCATAGACTGACAAGCATTTCACCAATAGGGGTACCTTTTTTAATAAATAAAGTTTTGCCATCACAGCCCCCCTTGGCCAAAATTCTATGGCCTATAATAGTACAGAACACGTTCACCCTGGTCATGTAGCCATGGACAAGGAGGAGATATAAGAAATCATACTTAAATTAAACAACTAAATTACAAATGTAAAGCCACGTATGAAAGAAAATAACAAAAGGGAGGGGCGAACACAGGTTCATAGATATGAAGCCAGAATGTGTTCAACGAGATATGTTTGTCCCTAGCAACAGCTCAGAGACCGTGATATAAATAGAAATATTATATTATACCCTTGCCAAAAATTTAGTTACTTTTGCATCATGCAATCCCTTCGGCCTGTTTTTCTACTGGTTGTGGATGATGAGGATAACGAGGAGGCTAACAGCAAACAGACCAACTCAGGAAGTGGATACCCATGTGTGGTTGTGAAGAAGTGCCTGAGAATACACCTCCCCAAAAAAGACAATTCATTTATAGTTCTATTTCGGTGTTTTCATTTGGAAGTGTACAGAAGTCTTGGCCAATCTAGCCCTTGTTCATTTTGATAAGAGTCAGCCTGTCAGTATTGTCAGTTGACAGGCAGATGCGCTTATCTGTTATAATTCCCCCAGCAGCACTAAAAACCCGCTCTGACAGAATGCTAGCAGCAGCCAGCAGGGCAGTCCAGGACCTCCAAGGCGAAGAGAGCCAGTTCATGGCACGTGTCCAGCTTGGATACCCAATAATTAAAAGGCACAGAAGAATCCCAGAGGACATTTGTACGATCTGCAAGGTACTCCCTCACCATCTTCCCAAACATTGAACTTCTTGTGACAGTACCCCTTGCCTCTGTGGCAGCACGATGGGAGGGTCGGAGAAAATTTTCCCAGGACTTTGCCATTGTTCCCCTGCCTGACCTGGATTGTACGTCTGTCTCTCTCGCTTGGGCTCCTTGGCTGTACAACAAACTCTGACGTCTGCTGCCAGCATTC
Organism: Oophaga sylvatica; assembly: GCA_033576555.1. NCBI lineage: Eukaryota > Metazoa > Chordata > Amphibia > Anura > Dendrobatidae > Oophaga > Oophaga sylvatica. The sequence goes on along the minus strand of JARQOD010008372.1, from coordinate 10,811 downwards.
TCACATGGGAATTTTTTCACTAATTCCAATACAAGGGACCTATGGCAATGCACCATTTTTAGACCCCTGTCTGACTCTGGAAAAAGAGATTGAAAATTTTCCTTGTAGCGTGGGCAGGGCCGCCATCAGGGCATGACAACCCTTACGAGTGTATGGGGCCCAGTGATTAGGGGGGGACCGCCGCCCGAGCACGCTGGCAGACCGGTCCGCGCTCGGGCCCGGGCGCCCCCAACATTTTGAGGCTCCCCCTCGTTTGTCATAAAGCATAACCCGGCACCTGCCGGCCCCCCCATGTGAGGCACGGGCCCCCCTTGCCCCCAGCGCAGACTCCCCCCGCCGCTGCTTTGAACTATACCGACGTCCGCCGGTACAGTTCAAAGCAATGATGGAGGAGAGAGCGTCAGCTGACGCTCCCTCTCCCATCATTCCCCGCTCTGTCTCTGATACAGCGGGTGTGCGATGATGTCATCGCGCACTCACTGTGTACCAGGCAGAGCAAGAGATATGAGCCGGGAGCAGCGCGGGCACCAGGAGAGGTGAGGAGTGTTTTTTTTTTTTTAAATATGTCTGCGTACTGAACTGTGGGGCCATTCCTGGGGGGTGGGGGGTGAGAGATGAGGGCTGTGCAATGTGGGCCCTGCTATATACTATTTGGGCCCTGCTGTATACTATGTGGGCCCTGCTGTGCAATGTGGGCCCAGCTATATACTATTTTGGCCCTGCTGTATACTATGTGGGCCCTGCTGTGCAATGTGGGCCCAGCTATATACTATTTGGGCCCTGCTGTATACTATGTGGGCCCTGCTGTGCAATGTGGGCCCAGCTATATACTATTTGGGCCCTGCTGTATACTATGTGGGCCCTGCTGTATACTATGTGGGCCCAGCTATATACTATGTGGGCCCAGCTATATACTATGTGGGCCCAGCTATATACTATTTGGGCCCAGCTATATACTGTGGGCCCAGCTATATACTATGTGGGCCCTGCTGTATACTATGTGGGCCCTGCTATATACTATGTTGGCCCTGCTATATACTATGTGGGCCGCACTATATACTATGTGGGCCGCGCTATATACTATGTGGGCCACGCTATATACTATGTGGGCCCAGCTATATACCATGTGGGCCCAGCTATATACTATGTGGGCCCAGCTATTTACTATGTGGGCCCTGCTGTATACTATGTAGGCCCAGCTATATACTATGTGGGCCCAGCTATATACTATGTGGGCCCTGCTGTATACTATGTGGGCCCTGCTGTATACTATGTGGGCCCAGCTATATACTATGTGGGCCCTGCTATATACTATGTGGGCCCTGCTGTATACTATGTGGGCCCTGCTGTATACTATGTGGGCCCAGCTATATACTATGTGGGTCATGATATATACTATGTGGGCCCAGCTATATACTATGTGGGTCCAACTATATACTATGTGGGCCCTGCTATAAACTATGTGGGCCCTGCTATATACTATGTGGGCATGATTGGAGACAGATGGGGCAGGATTGGAGATGATGGGGCATGATTGCAGAGACATGGGGCATGATTGCAGAAAAAAGGGGCAGGATTGCAGACACAGGGGCAGGATTGCAGACACGGGGGCATGATTGCAGACACGGGGCATGATTGCAGACAGAGGGGGCAGGATTGGAGACAGATTGTGCAGGATCATGGGGCAAGATGGATACGATGGAGACAGATGGGGAAATATGGGGGCAGAATGGATACTCATGAGGGCAGGATGGGAGAACATATGGCTGGAGCAAGGAATGAGACACACGGGGGCCAGGATGGGGATGTTATTACCATAGGGGCTAATTAAGGGATATTATTACTGTAGTGATGTATCTATTTTATTTTTTGAGTATACTGTTTTAAATAGGGTGTGGTCCTATTACTGTGCAGAGCAACACTATGTCGCCTTTTTTTCTTTATGTGGTGTAATGTAGAAGTTGGGAAAAAAATAAGTAATGTGTTCTGTAAGCCATGCTCTAGATAACTGTGTTATTTCCGGCAGAGACTAGCCCTAGCTGGAAGAAGTGACTGCGGTCTGTGCGGGATGAAAGATGAAAAGCAAAGATGAAGAACTTCACCTAGAGACGTCACTGGTGAGTTAGTGTGCCACCTGTAGACTGACACTATACACTATATAGTATATACAGTATATATCCTGCTGTGTATGATGTCACTGGTGATCACTGTATTACCTGTGCACAAACACTGCATACTAAGTACAGATCTCCTGTGTATAATGGCACTTGTGATAGTACTGTGTTTTTTTTTGTTACTGATCAGTATTGTAGTATTCAGTCACTTTGTGGTGGTAATATGTGGTCTGGACATGGTGTTGCGGTATTTGATCCTTGTATGTGATATTATTCAGTCATTGTTTTTTTTTGTTACTGATCAGTATTGTAGTATTCAGTCACTGTGGTGGTAATATGGGGTCTGGACATGGTGTGGCGGTATTTGTTCCTTATATGTGGTATTATAGGTCACTATGTGGTGGTAATATGTGGTCTGGCCATCGTGCAGTGGTATTTGTTTCTTGTATGTGATATTATTCAGTCACTGTGGTGGTAATATGTTGTCTGGTCATGGTGTGGTGGTATTTGTTCCTTGTATGTCGTATTATAGGTCACTATGTGGTGGTAATACTGTCTGGCCATCGTGCGGTAGCATTTGTTCCTTGTATGTGATATTATTGGTCATTTTAAATATTGAAAAATAAATAAAAATATACCTAATTTGTATTGCACATTTTACCAAATATTTAATAGGTTACAGTAGAGTAGGGCCCGACCAAAAGTGTCTACTGTGTTGTGATGGCGGCTTAAAAAATCTTTTGGCCAAAACAAATGCTGTCGGCTATATGTGTGATCTGGTGATGGGAACTGTTAATGTATGATAGGTGAGAAGTGGAGTTTTTCCAAAAGAGAGCAGAGGGACTGTGGACATTTTGAGGGGTGGAGGCGGAGCTGGGGTGGAGCTTGGGCGGAGTCTCAATGGGGCCCTGAAAATTTTGCCAGTATGGGGCCCCGAAATTCCTAGTGGCAGCCCTGAGTGTGGGTCTAAAAGTGTCACCAACCAGTAATGAGTGTCACCGAAAATTGTTCTAATGCAAGGGTCACAGGAAACGCAGCGCGACATAAAGTCAGCCATGCGTGCCAGACTACTAACAGGCATGACTTCCATGTCCTCACCAACAGTACCACTGACCATAGTGTCCTCCTCCTCCTCATCCTCATACTCCTCCTCCCTGTCCTCAGGCCATCCCCGGTGAACAGACGGTATGACAGCTGTGCTTGTAGTACCATCTACAGTGCATATAGTAGCTCCTCCTCTTCATTGTCTACCAATCCACCTTGCGACGACATGAGGCTGGGCTGAGCGTAATCACCCAGTATGTTTCCTGGCTCAATGTCCTCATGCTCTTCCTGCATCCTCTTTTATTGTGAGCAGAGAGGTTTTCAGAATGCTGAGAAGCAGGATGGTGACGCTAATTATGGCATCATCGCCGCTCACCATCTTGGCGCAGTCCTCAAAGTTCTGCAGGATGGTACATATGTCTGATATCCATGTCCATTCCTGAGGTCTTATATGTGGAGTCTGACCTGAATATTGACCGCCTTGTTGAAGCTGGTACTCAACAACTGCCCTCTTCTGCTCACAAATCCTTTGCAACATATGCAGTGTAGAGTTCCAATGCGTGGGGACATCACACACCAGTCGGTGAGCCGGAAGCTGCAAACGCTGATGAAGCCCAGCAAGGGTTGCTGAAGCTGTCACTGACTTTCCAAAATGGTCAGACATACGGCATACTTTCAAGAGCAGCTTTTGAGAAAACATTGAACCACGAGGTTAAGCACATGGGCTAGGCAAGGTACGTGTCTGAGCTGACCTTGCCTCAGGGACACCACCAGGTTTCACCTATTGTCACACGCGACCATGACTAGCTGTAGGTTCAGCGGTGTCAGCCAAATATCTGACTGCTCCTTCAGCACTGTCCACAACTCTTCTGCATTGTGCAGTTTGTCACCTATGCAGATTAGCTTCAGCACAGCCTGTTGCCGCTTGGCTGAGACAGTGCTGCAGTGCTTCCAGCTTCTGATTGATGTGTTCATTTCAGAGATGGAGGCTGAAGAAGAGGAGAAGGAGGACGAGGAGGAGATGCAGGAGCTGTAGACTGTGGGGGCAACCCTGATTGACGTAGGCCCCACAATTCTCGGTCTCGGGAGGATGTGTTTCATCCTAAGGTCCGACTGGGTCCCGGCTTCCACTATGTTAACCCAGTGTGCCGTCAGTGAGATATACCATCCCTGCCCTCAGGCACTTGTCCACATGTCCGTGGTTAGGTGAACTTTCCCAGTAACAGCATTGTTGAGGGCACGGGTAATGTTGTGGGACACATACTGGTGTAATGTTGTGGGACACTTTTTGTAAAGTGTAATGTATAATTACACATGTGTTAATTCATAGTTTTGATGCCTTCAGTGTGATTCTACAATTTTCATAGTCATGAAAATACAGAAAAATCATTGAATGAGAAGGTGTGTCCAAACTTTTGGTCTGTACTGTATTCCTGGCAAAAAAAGATTTTTCCACCACAGATACACCAGGACTCAGCCTGAGATAACAGAGTGGAATAATTTTTTATTATTGTGTGGATAAAAAAGACTGCTAGATATAACAACAATGAGAGAATGGCCAAAAAAGGGAAGTTATGCCTAAAATGCATCAAATTTTGCCACACGGATGTATGAGGCATGTCACAGACCGCACAGTAAAATGTGGCCTGTTTTTATAAATAATGCAGCATGGTGCTGTCTTTAGGTGCACTCACACTCAGGGCTAAATAAAAAAAAGTACACTGGCCACAGGTTGAGCACGCACAGATATGAAATGGCATGGAGATAACAGTACCACTAATTTGTGCACCTTTTTCTTAATAAAAAGTACTGGTGTTTTTATGTGAAATCACACCCAGGGCTCAAAAAAAATATTGCCGTACACTGGCCACACGTTGAGCACGCACAGATATGAAATGGCACGGAGATAACAATGCCACTAATTTGTGCACCTTTTTTTAATAAAAAGTACTGGTGTTTTTTACGTGAAATCACACCCAGGTTTTATGAATGTGCTAGAGATGGTTTCTGAGCAGAGGCTCCCTCTGGTGGTTACAGACAGTACTGAACCTTTCAGCGAGGAATGGCAATCTGGGTTCACTGACTGGTCTGATATAAGGGAGGTTCCCTCCCATGATGGTTGCCGGTGATCGATTGTTCTTGCCTCAATTGTGGTTCCTGGTTCATTTGGAAGTTTGCTGGAGTCTTGCCTGCATCTCCTGCTTTCAGATAAGATATTTTTTGCTTTTCTTTTTGTGCTTGCTTTTTGCATTGTTTTCTGCACTTTTGTGGAGGTCAGCCAGGTCCCCTCCTGGGGCCTGAGCTCCTCACAGTTTATCTGCAGCCACTGTTATTTGCTCATTTGCTTTTTCCTGTTTTTTCAGCGGCTGCAGCTTGGTTTTGTTCACACTGAGATCTGATTTAGCGGGTGGCAAGATAGTGTGATCTCAGTATTTTTGTAATTAGAATTGTTGGATTTTTGTAGGGTTTTCTGGATTGCAGAAAGTAATCTCTCCTTTCCTATCCTATTTAGTCAGCTTGTGGCCCCAGCGTTTGCTCAATCTATTTTCTGCCTATGTTTGTGTTTTCATCTTGTATAACAGCCATTATATGTTTGGGGGCTTCCTATTTTCTTTTGGGATCTGCTCCGGGGCAGATAGCTTTCATCTTTCTGCCTTTAGGTGTAGTTATCTCTCAGACTGTGACGAGGCGTCTAGGATCAACGTAGGAATGCTCCACGGCTACCTCTAGTTGTGTGGTTAGTTTAGGAATCTGCAACCCATCAGTTACCAACATCTCAGGTGTTCTGCTGCCCTGCTGTTGTTCCTGTCCTCCTCAGCTACCGAAACACAACAGTATCACCGGCCATAACTGAAAATTATATGGTACTCACAGAAGGGAAAAATAGTGTGGAAAGAAAAAAGTTGTCAGAGTTGTCAGAGATTTTTTTTTTTCCTGTCTGTTGCATTTTTTCCCTCTTTTTCTCTGGGTGCTGAGGAGGATTTTTTTTTTCTTTTAATGGAGTTTGCACAGTTGTCTGGCCATGTGGATCAGCTTGCCACTGAGGTTCGGAGTATTGCTACCTATCTTGCTAGGTTGCCGGTTGTGGAACCTAGGATTCCCATGCCAGATTTGTTTTTGGGGGATCGGGCTAAATTTCTGAATTTCAAAAATAACTGTAAGTTGTTTTTTGCCTTGAAGCCTAAGTTCTCAGGTAACGCTGCACAGCAGGTTCAAATTGTCATCTCTCTCCTGCGCGGCGATCCTCAGAATTGGGCTTTTTCCCTGACACCTGGGGATCCTGTTTTGAATGATATTGATGCATTTTTTCTGTCTCTGGGGTTATTGTACGATGAACCTAATGTCACTGATCAAGCTGAAAAAACCTTGTTGGCATTAAATCAGGGTCTTGAAGACGCTGAGTTGTACTGTCAGAAATTCCAAAAGTGGGCAGTCCTGACCAAATGGAATGATGATGCTTTGGCAGCCCTTTTTCAGAAGGGGCTGTCAGAGAATGTAAAGGATGTTATGATGGGATTCCCTGCTCCCTCTGGTCTCAATGATTCTATGTCATTGGCTATTCAAGTTGACAGACGTTTGCGTGAGCGCAGAGGTATGCGTGAGATAGTGTTGCCTTGTGAGCCAGCTTCTGAGCCCATGCAGTGTGATAGAGTGACTTCTGGGGCACAGCGTCATGAGTTTCGAAAGTGCAACGGGTTATGTTTCTACTGTGGTGATGCCTCTCATGCTATTTCAGTCTGTCCTAAGCGGGGAAGATGTTTTGCACGCTCAGTTGTCTTGGGTAGTGTTCAGACTAAATTTCTTTTGACTGTTACCCTGATTTGCTCCCTGTCCACATTTTCTGCTCAGGCTTTTGTTGATTCAGGAGCAGCTATTAACCTGATGGATTTTGACTTTGCCAAACGTTGTGGGTTTCCCATGATACCCCTATGGAAGTCTATTCCCCTACTGGGCATTGATTCTACCCCTTTGGCGGAGAATAAACCCCAGTTTTCAACTCAGGTGATAATGAGGGTTGAACCAGATCATCAGGAGAGTTGCAAATTTCTGGTGCTGTATAATCTGCATGACATTATTGTACTAGGTTTCCCTTGGTTACAGTCTCATAATCCTGTTTTGGATTGGAAATCTGTGTCTGTGACCAGTTGGGGCTGCCAATGTGTTAATGCCGACACTCCTGTTTTTTCTGCCTCTCCCAAGTCTCAGGATGTTCCTGACTTTTTGACTGATTTTTCGGATGTATTTAGTGAAAGTAAATCTGCATCTTTGCCCCCTCACAGGAGCTACGATTGCGTTATTGAATTAGTGCCTGGTGGTAAATTTCCTAAAGGTCACCTTTTTAACTTGTCTGTACCTGAACACGATGCTATGCGATCTTATATCAAGGAGTCATTGGAAAAGGGTCATATCAGACCATCCTCTTCACCCTTGGGTGCCGGTTTTTTCTTTTTGGCCAAAAAGGATGGTTCATTGAGGCCGTGTATTGATTATCGTCTCTTGAATAAGATCACTGTGAAGTATCAATATCCATTACCCTTGATTTCTGACCTGTTTTCCAGGGTGAAAAGTGCTAGTTGGTTTACCAAGCTTGACCTCAGGGGGGCGTATAACCTTATTCGCATTAAGCATGGGGATGAATGGAAAACGGCGTTTAATACCCCAGAGGGGCATTTTGAGTACCTAGTGATGCCCTTTGGTCTCACTAATGCTCCTTCCGTCTTCCAATCCTTCATGAATGATATTTTCAGGGATTTTGTGGATAAATTTCTGATTGTTTATTTGGATGATATCTTAATTTTTTCCAATGACTGGGACTCTCATGTGAAACATGTTCGGACTGTGTTCCAGATTTTGAGAGAGAATGCACTGTATGTGAAGGGATCAAAGTGTCTTTTTGGCGTGCAGAAGGTCTCATTTCTGGGATTCATTTTGTCTCCGTCTGTTATTGAAATGGACCCGGTCAAGGTTCAGGCCATCTGTGATTGGGTCCAACCTACTTCATTAAAGGCTCTTCAGAGATTTTTGGGTTTTGCCAATTTTTATCATAAATTAATTGGTAATTTCTCCGGTATTGTTAAACCATTGACTGATTTGACCAAAAAGGGTTCTGATGTGGTGAATTGGCCTCCTGAGGTAGTCTCTGCGTTTCAGGAACTTAAGCAGAGATTCACTTCTGCTCCTGTTCTACGGCAGCCTGATGTTTCTCTACCTTTTCAGGTGGAGGTTGATGCCTCTGAAATTGGGACAAATTGTCCCAAAGAGATCCAGAGACCTCTAAGAGTAACCCTTGTGCCTTTTTCTCTCGAAAATTTTCTCCAACTGAACGTAATTATGATGTGGGTAATCGGGAGTTATTGGCCATGAAGTGGGCCTTTGAAAAGTGGAGACATTAGCTGGAAGGAGCCAAACATCAGGTGGTGGTCCTCACGGACCATAAGAATCTGGTTTATCTCGAATCAGCCAAGCGACTTAATCCTAGACAGGCCAGGCGGGCCTTGTTTTTCACACGTTTTAATTTTGTGGTTTCTTTTCTTCCTGGCACTAAGAATGTTAAGGCGGATGCCCTCTCGAGGAGTTTCTTTGCGGACTCTCCTGAGTTATCTGATCCTACTGTTATTTTGAAAGAGGGTGTAGTTCTTTCCGCCATCTCGCCCAATTTGAGACTAGCCTTGGAAGGGTGTCAGGAGGATAAACCTGAGTGCTGCCCTATTGGGAAATTGTTTGTCCCAGACCAGTGGAAGAAGAGTGTGATGTCTGAGATTCATTGTTCCGCGTTGGCTGGTCATCCCGGGATTTTTGGTACCAGAGACTTGGTGAGTCGGTCCTTTTGGTGGCCTACTTTGTCTCGTGACGTCAGGGAATTTGTGCAGTTCTGTGGGACTTGCTCTCGCTCCAAGCCTTGCTCTCGCTCTAGTGGTTTTTTAATGCCATTACCTGTGCCCAAGAGGCCATGGACCCATATCTCTATGGATTTTATTTCCGACCTCCCTGTTTCTCAGAGAATGACCGTTATCTGGGTAATCTGTGATAAGTTTTCCAAGATGATACATCTTGTGCCATTACCTAAGTTACCTTCCTCCTCCGAATTGGTGCCTTTGTTCCTTCAGCACGTGGTTCGGTTACATGGCATTCCGGAGAACATTGTGTCTGACAGAGGAGTCCAGTTTGTTTCCAGATTTTGGAGGACATTTTGTTCTAAACTTGGTGTTCAATTATCTTTCTCCTCTGCTTTTCATCCTCAGACCAATGGACAAACCGAGAGAACAAACCAGTCCTTGGAGACTTATTTGAGATGTTTTGTGTCTGCTGATCAAGATGACTGGGTCTCTTTTTTGCCTTTGGCTGAGTTTGCTCTTAATAATAGGGCTAGCTCTGCCACCTTGATGTCTCAATTTTTCTGCAATTTTGGGTTTCACCCTCGATTTTCTTCGGTACAGGCGGAGGCTTCTGTCTGTCCAGGTGTTGACTCTGTTGTGGAGCGAATGCAGCAGATTTGGGACCAGGTAGTGGAGAGGTTGTCTCTCTTTCAGGAGAAGGCCCAATGGTTTGCCAACCGGCATAGGACTGATGGTCCTCGGTTTAAAGTGGGGACTTGGTTTGGTTGTCCTCAAGAATTATCCCTATGAGGGTTGCATCTCCAAAGTTTAAGCCCAGATTCATTGGACCTTATAAGATCATGGAGATTCTTAATCCTGTTTCCTTCCGTTTGCTTCTTCCAGGGACATTTAAAATCCATAACGTGTTCCACAAGTCCTTATTGAAGAGGTTTGTCGAGCCAGTGGTTCCTATGGCTGCACCTCCTGACCCTGTTTTGGTTGAGGGCAATCTGGAGTATGTGGTTGAGAAAATATTGGATTCTCGTTTTTCTAGACAGAAACTCCAGTATTTGGTTAAGTGGAGAGGTTATGATCAGGAGGACAATTCATGGGTGTTTGCTTCGGACATCCATGCTAGGAGACTGATCCGTGCCTATCACCGAGCTCATCCTGATCGGCCTGGTTGCACAAGTGAGGGTTCGGTGACCCCTCCTCAAGGGGGTGTAAGGTTTTACTCACTCGGCTGCTTCAGAGGTAATTCAAGAGACACTTTCTTATGCAAAAAGTCTTTAGGTTTATTGCATCATAAACCATATGGTAACATACAATACACTCTTCAATGCTTCAGCTCCTGCCTGGAGCCTCGCTCTTCAGTCACAGAGACCTCTCTGTAATGTCCCGCCTTGGACACATGGAAGCCTGTCCACACTGGCAGACTCCCACACACTCTCTCACAGGTGCAAAACACACTCCATTACATAGGTGTAACTCCACCTACAGGTGAGGTCAGGAATCACATGGTTATGTCACATGGTCATGACCTCACCACAGGTCCTTCAGCTACACCATTACATGCAGGTTTTATCCCAGGTATTTAGACACAAGCCCCTTGGGTGGGTTTGTAGGTGACTGGACCCACCCAGCTCACCTAGTCACCTGGAAGCCTCCCAATATATAGCACAACTCTCAGCAGTAGATCTGCTGAACAAAACATGCTCAGGCTTCCATCACAGGGCCACCCACCTCTGTGATACATAACGTCCATCCGTCACATGTCTCCATGCATATCCCGAGGGCCATACACAGTGCCCCCTAGCTGCATCAGGGGTCATTACAC
>JARQOD010008371.1:0-35820 GCA_033576555.1 Oophaga sylvatica | reverse complement strand
GCTGAAAGTGAGTAGTCGTTGGTGTTCCCTCGGAGAGCAAACGACATCTTGAGGGAGTTACCACATGAGAAGTGAATCTATGTGCCTGTGTCATATTAAGGGTGTGTAGGAGACGGCGAGTGGAAAAAGGGAAAAGAGTGACGAGTGTTTAGCAATATGCTGTCATTTATACAACCGGACACGGCCCGAGCTTGCAGAACTTACGGTGTGGGAGAAAACCGGGGAACCCCTGTGGACTTCAGGCGCGAGGGGCCCTTCAGTGCTGATACGTAACCGGGTTAGGAAGGGGGGGTCTGGCAGGTACCGCCATAAAGACACCTTTCTGTCCAAAAAAAAGCCCTCATCACAAGACGCTGGGCATAGAAAGGAAGGAGTTAAACTTGCTTCATCAGGTTGGAAATCACCTTAAGAAGTAAGGAGGCCTTAAATCCTCACAGTGATTACCTGGTGTGCTTTCCCCCCCTGAGCGCTTCCGGGACATACCTGCAAATACCATCGGTAAAGGTATGGAAAGAGACTGATTTGTGTGTGTCTGACTTATTGCCTGCACCCTGCACCGCCATATACTTAGAGGGACTAGTCTTACCTGTGGAAGACTTAACATCTTGCTGCCCAGTAACAACCCCTCTGAGGATTTACCCTGCAGCGCTGGTCATCCTGATCAGAAACCACAGGTGGCGTCACGAACTATTACTACAATCCCTGTAAATATCCCCCTTTGAATGAGCGCCCAGGGCAACGGACCGAGCTGTGCTACTTGTGACATTCCCCATAGACTTCAACGGGCTCGGTGCCGAGTACCCCATAACCCTGGTGTTGTGCGACTCCTCTTTGGCATCACGAACAGGATCAGAAGCTCGCTATATGTGAGTCCTGTGTGCCTATTTGGACTGTTTTTGTGCTGGAGACTGTGTTGCTGTTTTGTGATTTTTGGCGCCAATTGTCCGCCATTGCCGCCAAAGTACAGCGCTACAGCGCAAAGAGAAGGGGCGTACCTGCAGAAAGCGCGCGGAGTCCCGGACACGCCCCCAACGCTGACGCAGCGGCAGGTCCTGTGGAGAGCTTCAGAGTGCCGGCGACGCAGGTCCTTCCCCATCGCTGTGCCTGGCAGAGCTGCAGCCTTCAGGAGAAGGTAGGCCACGCTTAACTAGGGGGGCGCAGACATGTCGCAGCCACAAGCTGACAGCGTGGCCCAGAGCGACCGCGCCGGTGACATACCCGCCGGCGCTGCAACGCAGGATGGAAACGCTGGCCCCTCACCAGGTCCGGTGGCCCCGATAATACCGCTGACACTCCCATACCTGCCTGGAGCAAAGTGGCTCCCTCAGTATAGCGGTAAGCCGGATACCCTGTCAGGGTTCAAGCGCAAAATATGCAGCATAATGGACATGTATCCTATGACAGAGAAGCAAAGAGCTGCAGTAGTATTAGGACAATTGACTGGGGCTGCAGAAAGGGAAGTAGAGACTTGGACAGCTGCAGACCAGGAATCAGTGCTTTCAATTTTCTTAAAGCTACAGACTATTTTTGAGGACCGCACTGAAATAGATCTCCGGATGACGTTTTACCAATGCTCCTAGAGACCAGATGACAGTATTAGGGACTACGCCTGCCGACTACAGGGGGCCCTGCGAGCTCTCAAACAGGTTAACCCTATAAGTGCCATTAATGAAAGCAAAATGTTGAAGGAACAATTTGTACGGGGACTAAGGTCCCAAGCTGAAAGCAGGACTGTGCACTGGTGGTCCTTGGATCCTGACGCTACCTTTGATGCTCTAAAAGATATGGCTATAAAAGGACTGCGACCCCTGGAGAAGCCTGAGGTGGCAACCCAGTATCACCCGGGTGAAGCCACCCTAAAGCCGGCAGCATCCACCTTTTCCCCGCTGGTGGCGGAAACCAAAACGCAGGTGGCGCCACCTACTGAGTTGGACTGTCTGCGCTCAGAAGTGTGCCAGCTGACTAAAAACCTGGCCGCTGTAATGAGTGCCCTGCAACTGCGGAAGGAAGAAGGAGGAAAGATCCTGCTAGCCGACTGCCCAGAGGATGTCCCTTGGATGAACCGGAGGAAAAGGAGGACGTCGCCCCACCAGAGGAGGACAACGCCACCCCCAGGAGCGACCCCTGATCAGCACCATCCTCGCCGAGAGATCATCTGCTACCGTTGCAACGGAAAAGGACATATAGCCCAACAGTGTCCTTTAAACGAGCAGATCCTGGGTCCGAGGGCCAACACCCAGGAATAGACTCTTCAGGCCCCTCAGACTGGAACCGCAGGTTTTGTGGAGGAAGACCATACCTGTCCATCATTCTGGACGGGATCGCAATCCCTGCCCTGCTGGACACTGGATCTCAGGCGACCATCATACCTGATGTCCTTTATAATAAGTTTTGGTCCATGGACAGTCTCCAGCCTCCGAGCCCTGACTTTGCTGCGTATGCCTCTAATGGTCTCCCTGTTGATATACTAGGAGCCAAAAACGTGGACGTAAAGGTGGGCAGAGTGGAGCTGAAGGACCAGAGACTCTTAGTAGTAAAGACTGTAAATGAGGAAAATGGCTTAAATGTGGTTTTAGGTACAAACATTATTAGTAACTGTCTGGGAGAAGTTGTGTTTTTGCTCCAACAGCTCGCTGAAGTTGCCAAGCCGAAGCAAAAGGGAGTGATCCAGAGGGAGATCTGGGCCCTGATGTGCCAGCAGCAAGTGAAGCTGACAGATGGTGAAATTGGTAATGTACGGGTAACAGACCCGAACCCCATTGTGATACCCCCAATGAGTGAAATGCTTATATGGTGTAGAGCAGCAATAGGTCTGAGAGGACAGAACTACCAAGCAGTAGTAGAGCCCCATTGTTCAGAGCACAGACCTACACTTTTGACTGCTAGAGGGGTAGTGAAAGTAATAAATGGGAGAGTACCAGTACGTCTTCTCAACTGGGGAGAAGATGAAGTGAATTTACCACGCTATGCCACAGTTGCTAAATTACATACTGTAGATAACAACTCCATTCTCACGACCGAGTCCTTAGCCTCCCGCCAACCAGCGGAGGATAATGACCCAGCAACCCAGGTGGAGGATTGGTGTCAGCAGCTCCATGTCGGGACAGACACCACTCCAGCCCACCAGAAACAGGGAGTACTACGGGTGGTACAGGAGTACGCACAGGTATTTAGCAAACACCCACTTGACTTTGGGACCATTAAGGGAGTACAACATCACATCCCTACAGGCAGCCATCCTCCCATCAAAGAGCGGTGCAGGCCTATACCTCCAGCACACTACCAGAAAGCGAAGGAAATGTTGCGTGACATGAAGGAAGCCGGGGTGATAAGGGATAGTTGTAGTCCCTGGGCAGCACCTCTAGTCCTAGTGAAGAAAAAGGATGGAAGCATGAGAATGTGTGTAGATTACAGACAAGTAAATCGCATAACACATAAAGATGCATACCCATTACCACGCATTGAAGAATCCTTAGCTGCCTTAAAAACTGCTAACTACTTTTCCACCCTCGACCTCACTAGTGGGTACTGGCAAGTAGCTGTGGCTGAGGAGGATCGGGAGAAGACGGCTTTCACCACCCCGATGGGACTCTGTGAGTTTGACAGAATGCCGTTTGGACTCAGCAGTGCCCCGGGAACATTCCAGAGAGTGATGGAGAGTTGCCTGGGACATCTCAACTTTGAAACCGTGTTACTGTACCTGGACGACGTAATTGTGTACTCCAAGACGTATGAGGATCATCTGAAGCACCTGGCAGAGGTATTCGAGTCACTGTCCAAGTATGGGATGAAACTGAAGCCTTCAAAGTGCCATCTGCTCAAACAAAAGGTACAGTACTTGGGACATATTGTCAGCTCAGAAGGAGTAGCGCCGGACCCCGAGAAGGTCACTGCCATCCAGAAATGGCCAGAACCAAGGAATCTCAAGGAGGTGCGTCAGTTCCTGGGACTGACAGGTTACTACCGGAGGTTTGTAAAAGATTACACCAAGAAAGCAGCGCCTCTGCAGGACCTCCTGGTAGGACAACCCCTCAAGAGCAGAAATCCTCCATTTCACTGGGGAAAAGAACAAGCTGAGGCGTTCAAGGAGATGAAGGAGATCCTGACAGGCGATGAGATCTTAGCCTACCCCGACTACAGCCAGCCGTTCCTGCTGTACACTGATGCCAGCAACGAAGGATTGGGAGCTGTCCTCAGTCAGAAGCAGAATGGCCAAGAAAAAGTCATCGCATATGCAAGCAGGAAGCTCCGGCCGACCGAGAGAAACCCAGAGAACTATAGCAGCTTCAAGTTGGAGTTCCTGGCGCTGGTCTGGGCCATTACAGAAAGATTCAAGCATTACCTAGCCTCCAGCAAGTTCACTGAGTACACAGACAATAACCCCTTGACACATCTTGAAACAGCCAAGCTGGGAGCCCTGGAGCAACGTTGGATGGCTCGGCTGTCGAATTATCAATTTACAATCAAGTACAGGGCAGGCCGTAAGAATGCCAACGCTGATGCCTTGTCCAGAATGCCGCATGAGTCCGACACGGAAGAGGAATCGGATGATCTAGAAGAGATCGAGCTACCTGCATTCCACAGAAATGGGATGATCCACGAGCAACGAGCCTACAGGAGGCAGTGTGGTAAGACGTTAAACCCTTTACCTCACCACAGCTGGAAGGAGACCCAGAACAGTGACCCAGTTGTCAGCCACATCAAGGAACTGATAACTCAGGAAGGTTCCTCCTTGGAGAAGGATGCGTCTCAACAAGCAAAGCAGCTGTGGAATGAGAGAAGCCGGCTGTTCATCTACCGAGAGAAGCTGTGCCGAAGGTACGTCAACCCCAGAACCCATGAGATGGTATGGCAGATAGCAGTGCCAAGAACAGACATCCAGATGGTGTTGGAAGCCTATCACGATCGAGCGGGGCACTTTGGCTGGAAGAAGCTGGAAACCCTGCTGAAGTGTCGTTTCTACTGGGTGGGAATGCGAAGTTCCATCGAGAAATGGTGTAAAAACTGTGCGTCCTGTAGCCTCCGAAGAAAAGACTACAGTAGCCAGAAAGCACCCCTGCAGCCCATCAAGACGACTCGTCCCTTGGAGATCGTGGCCTTGGACCATGTAAAGTTGTCACCAAGCAGGACAGGATACTCATATGCCCTGACAATGGTGGATCACTACTCCCGGTTCCTGGTGGTCGCCCCTGTCAAAGATCTGACAGCTGAAACAGCAGCAAAGATGTTTCAGGCGTGTTTCTGTAGACCCCATGGATATCCAGAGCAAGTGTTAACTGATCAAGGTCCTGCCTTTGAAGCCGAGTTGTTTAAGGAATTCTGTCACTTGTACGGGTGTAAGAAGATAAGAACCACACCGTACCACCCCCAAACCAATGGTCTCTGTGAGAAGATGAATCACATAGTCCTTGATCTGCTGAAGACGGTACCACTTGAGGAGAGGAATCGGTGGCCAGACCTACTACCTGACCTAGTAGATCTGTACAATCACATACCGGTGAGTTCCACCAACTGCACTCCAGCCTACCTTATGCGAGCAAGACCAGGAAAGCTGCCCATGGATTTGGAACTTGGTGTTGTAGAACCAGAAGCTGATGTTACTACTGAAGATTGGGACACAAACAGACGGGAACAGTACAAGAGAGTACAAGCCTGCGTGGAAGATAGTCTCAATAAAGTAAGGGAAAAGCAAGAGGAGAACTACAACAAAAGTGCGCCAGCTAAACCTTTTATGCCTGGAGAAGTGGTGCTAAAAAGAAAAAGAAGAATGCACAAATTGGACGATCAGTGGGAACAAGAGCCATATGTCGTGCAAAATTCCAAATTTGACAACAGGAAAACCTGTACCATTAGCAAAGATGGAGGAAAAACGACCACCACTGTATCCAGAGACCACCTAAAACTGTGTCCAGACATGTTAAAACTTCATGAGGAAGAACTTGTTATGGAAAAAGAGAAACCAGGTGAAGTCATACACACGGACCTAGGAGATTTTCCTGCAGATTGGCCTTGTATCGGGGATGCTGTGATTGTTCCAGTACTTTAATTTTACCAATCACAAGAAGCGCTTCAACGTCCAGTTGAGCCAGTTGCCGCAGCAGAAGAAATAGTTCAAGAGGAACCTGCTCCTGTAGCACCTCTAGAAGTAGAGTCTCAAGAAATGGAACCTCAAGACGTGGAACTACCAGAAGAATCCCCTGGCGAAACAGAACCGCATCGCCCAGCCACAAGTATGCTTGCCAGATCCCTAGAGAGGTTAAGGCAGTATTACAGTTTGCCAGCACGCAGAACAGATAGGCCAGAGGCTACTATACCTGAAGCAACACCACGTAGGTCAGTACGTACAACAAAAGGCAGGTTACCTTTTAGGTACCAAGAGTAGTCCTAGCAAATTAATCCAGTAGGACCCAGACAGGGTTTACTCAACTGTAAAAAAATTAAGAGAATTGCACTTTATTGAATGTTGATTATATGTGAAATGCTGTTTTGAAGGACTGCGTGCTGAGGACTCTTGCAGCACAGAACTTTAAATATAAATAGTTAGCACTTCGGTGCCCCATCTTGGCTTTACATAAAGCCATACTACCTCAGAAGAAAAACCCGTAGGGTGTGGCCTTGAGTGAGGTCTGCAGCAACGAAGTCCTGCAGCCCACCCAGGACCCACGTGGGAGGTTTTTGGTGCGGGTCCTCCACAAGAATATTGTATTTATTGTGAAAAGTATTTTGATATTTTTCTAATTGCAATTTGTACACAATGTAACGTTAAAGTGTCCTTACCTCCCGCAAGGGATGAGTTATGTTTATAGTTATGTTGTTGATGTTATGATAAAAATTGTTTTTCCTTTTTCAGCCCGGGAGTGCTGAATATAACTAGGGGGGATGTGTAGCCCAGCTGCGCTAGGTGCCACATGTTCCCTGGAGAATGCACAGAAAGGTAATCACAAATATCTGATAAGCACACAACACTTGACATTTTTCCTGGTTCCACCAGAGGGAGCCCTTGAGACAGCAGTGAGTTAAAGACAATCTAGCTGAAAGTGAGTAGTCGTTGGTGTTACCTCAGGAGAGCAGACACGACATCTGTGCACGGAGTTACCACATGAGAAGCTGACATCTACTGCTGCCTGTGCTCATATTAAGGTGTGTGTAGGACGACAGGCGAGTGGACAAAGGGAAAGAGTGACCGAGTTGATATAGCAACTATAGCTGCCTCCACTCTATACAACCGGACACCGGGTCTGAAGCTTGCTAGAACCTTCACGGCTAGTGGGAGAAAACCGGAATCCCTGCTGGACTTCAGGTCGCAGAGGGGCCCTTCAGTGCTGATACGTAACCGGGGTTAGGAAGACGGGGGTCTGGCAGGTACCGCCATAAAGACACCGTTCCCCTGTAAATATCCCCCTTTGAATGAGCGCCCAGGGCAACGGACCGAGCTGTGCTACTTGTGACATTCCCCATAGACTTCAACGGGCTCGGTGCCGAGTACCCCATAACCCTGGTGTTGTGCGACTCATCAGCACTCTTCGTCCGGCATCCAGGCTCTGTAGCTCATTCTGGAGATGGAGATAGATTGATGAAGTAATATGTCTCCACCTTGTTCTTCCTCACACATCATGGAGGGCACGGACAATACTGGATGGAGGAGTTATTGATGGGGGTGTACTCATTTTGCGTCAACTAATTTGAGTAGTTTCATGTTATGGGGTTACATTTTCTACAAAAGTAATGGAAGTTGAGATATTGCCTGTGATGTTGCTTTTCCTACGGTCTTATTCCGGCCGATCTCTGTGAGTTTGGTGTGAGCAGATTGCTTCCTCCTGTTATATGTGGAATATCAGCAGGTGAATGGTTGACCTCTAGACTTCCCTCCCAGGATATCATCCCGCTGAGCAGGTTATGATGCCCACTAATTAGCCGCCACATTGATCACCCGTCCAGGAGTCATGCTGAAATGTCAGGATGTAAATATGTTCTGGACCTTTGACCTGTTAATGTGAACAGCAGACAAGGGCAGAACGATTTGGGATATTTACGACCTGTCAATCACCGTAGCCCAGATTAACCTTGAAGATGAGCGCTTATATAGAGAGATAATGATGTGGAGTGGAGGATTTCATATCTCTGCTTCCTCCTGCTAGATATAATGATAATTATTCTGCAGTAATCATATAATGTGTCAGCTGTGAGATGGCAGAGGTCGGATCTCTGACTTATGTTATCTATAATGTATCAGAAAATGCTGAAAGGGAATTTTCTGCTGTAAAATTCCTTGGTGCTGCTTTCGGGGTACCCAAATTGTGGAACAGCCCCAGGAACAGTATACCCTCCTATGGCATATTAGATGTTCTGCTCATGGGCTCTTCAGAAAGCACATACAAGTGACTGCCACTTTTCAGTTGTGCTAGTTTAGTTGCTAACGATAGGTAGTTAGCAAGTGACAGTGACTTTTTGCCATCATTTCAGAACAATAATCTTTACTACTGTGGAGGTTCATGTTATCATCAAGGCATGACTCTTCCTATCAGATGGAGTTACATAAAGTGCGCATTCAGTTTTGTCTCAGGTAATTAGCTAGTGGCAGTGATGTTTCATGATTATCATGACTCTGGTAAGGTCGATTCCTGGTTAACCCGTTCCCCTTACTCCTTCTCACCCCCTCTCCCTTAATAAAGACCAGCACAACCGTTCTTGGGTGTAAAAAGGCCACAGCAGCCAATTTATTGATAATTTGATAACTAAACGACCCCTGGTGAGGTCCTCGAAGCTAAAAAGGGGGGGGAAGGGGTCTGGTGGTTCAACATTGCGGGGCATTGCCCCTCCCTCCCGAGCTTACTTCTGGCCGCGAGACCCCGAAGCACCAATAATCAGAGGGAGAGGTTGCCCTCTGCCTAGTGTTGTGACCGTGGCGCGCAGTCGCCGGTCGTCACCCAATGTTCCTTTAATGTGAATCCGACGCTCCACCGCCGGTTATCAACCAATCTCACCAAACCCCCATCAAAACCCCATCCAATGAAGGAGATCCATGTCTTCCAGGAGTCCCCCAAAACTGTAAATTTAGCCAACTTCGAGGACCCACCAGCGCCACGCCGAGAGCACCCAGGTCTCTCGAGTGCTCGAGACCCCACCCTAAGTCTTTGCTGTGGCCGCCTGTATCCCTTTCCATAACCCCGCAGTCCATAAGTCAATCCCCACCTCATTTAAGTGTACCCCATCCTCCCTCCAAAACTCGCCTCACTTGTGATCATATGATGTAAAGAATAGGTAATGAGCAAGTGACAGAATGGTATATTGAATTTACAGAGAATCATGTTCACATGACTCACTGACACTTGTGATCATATGATGTAACCTTTAAACTGCAGACATTGCTCACATTGTTAATGTACCTTATGTAAAGGATAGGTAATGAGCAAGTGACAGCATGGTATATTGAATTTAGAGAGAATCATGTTCACATGCCTAACTGATACTTGCGATCAGATGATATAACCTTTTAGCCGCAGACATTTCACCCATTGTTAGTGTACCTGATGTAAAGAATAGGTAATGAGCAAGTGACAGAATGGTATATTGAATTTACAGAGAATCATGTTCACATGACTCACTGACACTTGTGATCATATGATGTAACCATTTCGCTTAAGACCTTGCTCGTACTGCTGATATAGCTTGTTAAGATTAGGTAATGAACAAGTGACAGCTTTGTTACACATTGTGATCACATTGTTGCCGATTCTTCTGTGTCTGCTGCTGCTCGGGACCTTATTTTGGATACTTTCCTGCAACACATAATTCCTTCCATTACTTTCTTCTCTTGTCACATGTTCTGTGTGTTTTTTCTCCGCTTTCTCTCTTTGAGCGCTCACATCTCGCTGTTTCTCACGTCGCTGTGTGAAGATGGCGATGAGAATCCACTTTAGAAGTGTCACTTCCCTGACACACGGAGACGAGTCTGCATTATTCAGATTAATTCGCACATCGGAGACGAGCGCCAGAACATTTCATATTCTGCTATTTGCATATCGGATTCATTACCGGACCGTCACCTGTCTCCGTTGGACGTCTGAACTTTCCGCCCCTCCCCCATTCTTCTTGTATCACAATTATACATATCCTCCATAGATGAATCCTCCATAGATGAAACCTCTCTAATGAGATTCTTCCTCCAGCTGAGAAGTGAATATGGAAGAGGGGGCACAGGAAACATCTGAGAGCTGCGCGTCCGTCAGTGGTGACCAGCACCAATAACGACAGCCGCATGCAGCTCCTCACTGCTCTGGATACCGCTGGAGATAAAGTCTAAAAAAAGGTGCAGAACTTTTCATTGTACAACGTATCACGATCTTCAATTTACAGGAAACCAGATAAGACAATTACATACAGTACCTCTAAAAGTAAAGTGTGTATTAATATTGTGGTGTCACCGGAGCGGTGTGTGTGTGAATCTGGTGATGTCACAGGAGCAGTGTGTGTATGAATCTAGTGATGTCACAGGAGCGGTGTGTGTGTGAATCTGGTGATGTCACAGGAACGATGTGTGTATGAATCTAGTGATGTCACAGGAGCGGTGTGTGTATGAATCTAGTGATGTCACCGGAGCGGTGTGTGTGTGAATCTGGTGATGTCACAGGAGCAGTGTGTGTATGAATCTAGTGATGTCACAGGAGCGGTGTGTGTGTGAATCTGGTGATGTCACAGGAACGGTGTGTGTATGAATCTAGTGATGTCACAGGAGCGGTGTGTGTATGAATCTAGTGAAGTCACAGGAGCGGTGTGTGTATGAATCTAGTGATGTCACAGGAACGGTGTGTGTATGAATCTAGTGAAGTCACAGGAGCGGTGTGTGTATGAGTCTAGTGATGTCACAGGAACGGTGTGTGTGTGAATCTGGTGATGTCACAGGAGCGGTGTGTGTATGAATCTAGTGATGTCACCGGAGCGGTGTGTGTGTGAATCTGGTGATGTCACAGGAGCGGTGTGTGTGTGAATCTGGTGATGTCACAGGAACGGTGTGTGTATGAATCTAGTGATGTCACAGGAGCGGTGTGTGTGTGTGAATCTAGTGAAGTCACAGGAGCGGTGTGTGTATGAATCTAGTGATGTCACAGGAACGGTGTGTGTGTGAATCTGGTGATGTCACAGGAGCGGTGTGTGTATGAATCTAGTGATGTCACCGGAGCGGTGTGTGTGTGAATCTGGTGATGTCACAGGAGCGGTGTGTGTGTGAATCTGGTGATGTCACAGGAACGGTGCGTGTATGAATCTAGTGATGTCACAGGAGCGGTGTGTGTGTGAATCTGGTGATGTCACAGGAGCAGTGTGTGTATGAATCTAGTGATGTCACAGGAGCGGTGTGTGTGTGAATCTGGTGATGTCACAGGAACGGTGTGTGTGTGAATCTGGTGATGTCACAGGAGCGGTGTGTGTATGAATCTAGTGATGTCACCGGAGCGGTGTGTGTGTGAATCTGGTGATGTCACAGGAGCAGTGTGTGTATGAATCTAGTGATGTCACAGGAGCGGTGTGTGTGTGAATCTGGTGATGTCACAGGAACGGTGTGTGTATGAATCTAGTGATGTCACAGGAGCGGTGTGTGTGTGTGAATCTAGTGAAGTCACAGGAGCGGTGTGTGTATGAGTCTAGTGATGTCACAGGAACGGTGTGTGTGTGAATCTGGTGATGTCACAGGAGCGGTGTGTGTATGAATCTAGTGATGTCACCGGAGCGGTGTGTGTGTGAATCTGGTGATGTCACAGGAGCGGTGTGTGTGTGAATCTGGTGATGTCACAGGAACGGTGCGTGTATGAATCTAGTGATGTCACAGGAGCGGTGCGTGTATGAATCTGGTGATGTCACAGGAACGGTGCGTGTATGAATCTAGTGATGTCACAGGAACGGTGCGTGTATGAATCTAGTGATGTCACAGGAGCGGTGCGTGTATGAATCTGGTGATGTCACAGGAACGGTGCGTGTATGAATCTGGTGATGTCACAGGAACGGTGTGCGTATGAATCGGATGAAGTCATAGGAGCAGTGTGTGTTTGAATCTAGTAATGTCAAAGGAGCGGTGTGTGTGTGAATCTGGTGATGTCACAGGAGCGGTGTGTGTATGAATCTAGTGATGCCACAGGAGCGGTGGGTGTATGAATCGAGTGATGTCACAGGAGCGCTGTGTGTGTGTATGAATCTAGTGATGCCACAGGAGCGGTGTCTGTATGAATCGAGTGATGTCACAGGAGCGCTGTGTGTGTGAATTTTCTGATGTCACAGGAGCGGTGTGTGTGTGAATCTACTGATGTCATTGGAGCAGTGTCTGTATGAATCTAGTGATGTCACAGGAGTGGTGTGTGAATGAATCGGGTGATGTCACAGGAGCGCTGTGTGTGTGAATCTAGTGATGTCACAGGAGCGGTGTGTGTATGAATCTAGTGAAGTCACAGGAGCAGTGTGTGTATGAATCTAGTGATGTCACAGGAGCGGTGTGTGTGTGAATCTAGTGATGTCACAGGAGTGGTGTGTGTATGAATCTAGTGAAGTCACAGGAGCGGTGTGTGTATGAGTCTAGTGATGTTACACCAGTGGTGTGTATGAGTCTAGTGATGTCACAGGAGCGGTGTGTGTGTGAATCTGGTGATGTCACAGGAGCGGTGTGTGTATGAATCTACTGATGTCACCGGAGCGGTGTGTGTATGAATCTACTGGTGTCACAGGAGTGTTGTGTGTATGAGTCTAGTGATGTCACAGAGTGGTGTGTGTATGAATCTACTAATGTCACAGGAGCGGAGTGTGAATCTAGTGATGTCACAGGAGCAGTGTGTTATGTTTCGGTAGCTGAGGAGTGCAGGTAAAAAAGGCAATACACCAGAGCAGTTGGAATCTATGAGATTGCAGTACCCTGACTAACCACCACAACTAGAGGCAGCCGTGGAGCGTTCCTACGTTGGTCCTAGACGCCTCGTCACAGCCTGAGAAACTAACTACACCTAAAGATAGAAAGAGGAAAGCTATCTGCCCCGGAGCAGATCCCCAAAGAACATAGAAAGCCCCCAAACATGTAATGGCGGTTAGACAAGAAGAAATACTGACACAGACAGAAAATAGTATGAGCAAACGTTGGGGCCCAAACTACCTAAATAGAAAAGGATAGGAAGGGCACTTACTGCAATCCCAAAAAACCCTGAAAAGCACCAACTCTACTAATTTCAAAAAACACCTGAGATCACACGACCTCTACCACCTAAATTAGTTCTCTGGTGTAACAAAATCAAAACAGCAGCCACTGAAAAAACTGGAAAAAGCAAATGTACAAACATCAGTGGCTGAACTAAACTGAGAGGGCAAAAGCCCCCGGAGGGGACCCTGAAGGCCCCCACAGAAGTGCAGGACAAAATGCAAAAAATCAAGCACAAAAACAAAAAGAAGAAAATGTCTTATCTGTTAGCAGGAGATGCAGACACGACACAGCAGGCTACAAAGGAAACAGGAATCAAGGATTGAGACCAGAACAATTGATCACCCTGATGGGAAGGCGACTCCCTTATATAAGACCAGTCAGTAACACCTGATTCCCAATCCTCACAATCTTCACTGGACAGTCCAGTACCGCTTGTAACCACCAGAGGGAGCCTCTGCTCAGAACTCATTTCAAGTCCATTCACAACACAGTGTATGTATGGATCTAGTGATGTCACAGGAGCGATGAGTGTATGAATCTACTGATGTCAGAGGAGTGGTGTGTGAATCTAGTGATGTCACAGGAGCAGTGTGTGTATGAATCTGGTGATGTCACAGGAGTGGTGCGTGTGTGAATCTAGTGATGTCACAGGAGCGTTGTGTATGAATCTGGTGATGTCACATAGCAGTGTGTGTATGAATCTAGTGATGTCACAGGAGCAGTGTGTGTATGAATCTAGTGATGTCACAGGAGTGGTGTGTGTATGAATCTACTGATGTCACATAGCAGTGTGTGTATGAATCTAGTGATGTCACAGGAGCGGAGCGTGTATGAATCTGATGATGTCACGGAAGCGGTGTGTATATGAATCTGGTGATATCATAGGAGCGATGTGTATATGAATCTGGTGATATCATAGGAGCGGTGTGTAGTAATATGGTGATGTCATGGGAGAGGTGCGTGTATGAATCTGGTGATGTCACGGGTGCGGTGCGTGTATGTATCTGGTGATGTCACAGGAGTGGTGTGTTGTATGAATCTGGTGATGTCACAGGAGCGGTGTGTGTGTGTGAATCTACTGATGTCACTGGAGCGGTGTGTGTATATGTCTGCTGATGTCACTGGAGCGGTGTGTGTGTGTGAATCTAGTGATGTCACAGGAGCGGTGTGTGTGTAAATCTAGTGATGTCACAGGACCAGTGTCACCAATTGCACACAGACGGACGGAGGCCCGAGGGATCACGGCTTAGGATCCCACCGCTGCCACCAATATGTCACGAATGGCACACAGACGGAGGCCGAGGGATCACGGCTTAGGATCCCATTGCTGCCACCAATATGTTGAATGCAAGGATTTCTACTTATCCCACTTCTGCTTAGGAACTTGCAGCTCTCCGGCGCCCACCTTACCCTTAGGTCAGTCAGGGAACTGCACCTAGGATAATTAGTCGCCGGACTGGCCGCTTGGATGTGTACAGGCTATTGGGCATGCTACAGTGAGGAGATTATAACTACTAGCCTCAGCCAGGCAATACACTTATGAAACCCGCTCCGTCACTGCCAGCGATACCCAAAAGCCCAGCACACACACACTCGCTAGCTGACACAAACCTCTGGTCTAGAATGTGGGGCAAAGGCCACCCCAATTTAGTAGCGTAGTATACGTCAAGGAACGTGCAAATTCGTTATAGCGCATAAAGAAACAAACTAGTAATTTTATATTTTTTCTTCAAAAAAGTTAGGCAGTGGTTATAAAGATTTAAAAAAAAGGTTTACAAAAGTGGGACAATTAAAAATATGTACAATACGGTTACAAAATAAAAGGGGTTAACATGAGAAAGAGATCAACTTACAGTTCTTAGATCATTGCAGGCAAACCATGCGGTTGGGGTATGGGCGACACGTCGCAATGCATCACAGATGTGCTCTGCATCTGGTGTCCAGGACCAAACTGAGGCAAAATTACCTGGCCCTGCCTTATAGACCTCTGGCGGTGACATCGTTAAAGGGACAAAGGGACTGAGTTACCAGGGTCCTCCCCTTGCCTGTAAGTTGCAATTTTGGTTCTGAAAACTTATAGCGACCATAACTTGGCTTGAGAACCTAGCAGAATCTCGGCAGAACCATCATGCACCCTATTCTGAAATTAGTGTTCTAATGAGTTCAAACTCGGATTAGTTAGTCCACTCTGCTCCAGAGAAATCCATTTCTCTGGTTCTGTTGGGGCTAGAACTTGGTCCAGAACCACTGTAGCGAAGCTTGATAGGAGCATGTTGAAGACTGTAACTTTCGTGCTTCTATCATAAACTCGCAGCGTTTTATGACCGAATGAATGAATTCCCATTATTGTCTATGAGAGAAAAAGCACATGTTTTGGAGACAAAGTGGCCCCCCTGCTGGGAGGAGGAAAACCAAAGGCTAGTAATTCAGGTTACACTGGTGTGAGCTGGAGAGAGGCTGCATGCACAAGGGGGGGGAAGGGGAAGAGGGGGTTGGTTTGGCTCTGTGCTGCTAAACACAATGGGGGTAGTAGTTCTCTGTGTGGAAAGTTCTAGAAAAGTATAAGGAATGGAGCTCCCATTCCAGGTTATCGTCACAACCAGTGTGTGTATGAATCTTGTGATGTCACAGGAGCAATGTGTGTGTGAATCTAGTGATATAACAAGCGATGTGTGTGTGAATCTGGTGATGTCACAGGAGCGGTGTGCGTATGAATCTGGTGATGTCACAGGAGCGGTGTGTTTATGAATCTAGTAATGTCAAAGGAGCTGTGTGTGTGAATCTGGTGATGTCACAGGAGCGGTGTGTGTATGAATCTAGTGATGTCACAGGAGTAGTGTGCATGAATCTGGTGATGTCACAGGAGTGGTGTGTGTATGAATCTAGTGATGTCACCGGAGCAGTGTCTGTATGAATCTAGTGATGTCACAGGAGCGGTGTGTATGAATCTGGTGATGTCACAGGTGTGGTGTGTATATGAATCTAGTGATGTAACAGGAGTAGTGTGTGTGTGAGTCTAGTGATGTCACAGGAGCGGTGTATGTGTGAATCTGGTGATGTCACAGGAGCGGTGTGTGTGTGAATCTACTGATGTCATAGGAGCAGTGTCTGTATGAATCTAGTGATGTCACAGGATCGGTGTGTGTGTGAATCTAGTGATGTCACTGGAGCGGTGTGCATGAATCTGGTGATGTCACAGCAGCGGTGTGTGTATGAATCTAGTGATGTCACACCAGCGGTGTGTGTATGAATCTAGTGATGTCACAGGAGCGGTGTGTGTATGAATCTAGTGATGTCACAGGAGCAGTGTGTATGAATCTGGTGATATCACAGGAGCGGTGTGTGTATGAATCTGGTGATGTCACAGGAGCAATGTCTGTATGAATCTAGTGATGTCACAGGAGTGGTGTGTGTATGAGTCTAGTGATGTCACAGGAGCGGTGTGTGTTTGTGAATCTGGTAATGTCACAGGAGCGGTGTGTGTATGAATCTACTGATGTCACAGGAGCAGTGTGTGTATGAATCTATTGATGTCACAGGAGTGGTGTGTGTATGAGTCTAGTGATGTCACAGGAGCGGTGTGTGTGTGAATCTGGTGATGTCACAGGAGCGGTGTCTGTATGAATCTACTCATGTCACAGAAGTTGAGTGTGAATCTAGTGATATCATAGGAGCATTGTGTGTATGAATCTAGTGATGTCACAGGAGTGGTGCGTGTGTGAATCTAGTGATGTCACAGGAGCGGTGTGTGTGAATCTAGTGATGTCACAGGAGCGGTGTGTATGAATCTGCTGATGTCACAGGAGTAGTGTGTGTATGAATCTAGTGATGTTACAGGTTCGGTGCGTGTATGAATCTGGTGATGTCATGGGAGCGGTGTGTGTAGAGTCTGGTGATATCACAGGAGCGGTGTGTAGGAATCTGGTGATGTCACGGGAGAGGTGCATGTATGAATCTGGTGATGTCACCGGAGCGGTGCATCTATGAATCTGGCGATATCACCGGAGCGGTGAGTGTATGAATCTGGAGATATCACAAGAGCGGTGTGTATGAATCTGGTGATGTCACGGGAGAGGTGCGTGTATGAATCTGGTGATGTCACGGGAGCGGTGTGTAGGAATCTGGTGATGTCACGGGAGAGGTGCATGTATGAATCTGGTGATGTCACGGGAGAGGTGCATGTATGAATCTGGTGATGTCACCGGAGCGGTGCGTCTATGAATCTGGCGATGTCACCGGAGCGGTGCGTGTATGAATCAGGTGATATCACAAGAGCAGTGCTTGTATGAATCTAGTGATGTCACAGAAGCGGTGTGTGTATGAATCTAGTGATGTCACTGGAGCGGTGCATGCATGAATCAGGTGATGTCACAGGAGCAGTGTGTGTATGAGTCTAGTGTCACCATGGCAGTGTTTGGATGAATCTAGTGATGTCACAAGACTGGTGTGTGTATGAATTTAGTGATGTCACAGGACTGGTGTGTGTGTGTGAATCTGGTGATGTCACAGAAGCGGCATGTGTATGAATCTGTTGATGTCACAGGACCGATGTGTGTATGAATCTGGCAATGTCACAGGACTGGTGTGTGTATGAATCTGGCATTGTCATAGCTTCGGTGTGTGTAAGAATCTGGCGATGTCACAGGAGCGGTGTGTGTATGAATCTGGTGATATCAAAGGCGCGGTGTGTGTATGAATCTGGTGTTGTCACAGGAACGGTGTGTGTATGAATCTGGTGTTGTCACAGGTTCGGTGTGTGTATGAATCTGGCGATGTCACAGGAGCGGTGTGTGTATGAATCTAGTAATGTCACAGGAGCGGTACGTGCATGAATCTAGCAATGTCAAGGAAGCGGTGTGTGCATGAATCTGACGATGTCACGGGAGCGGTGCATGTATCAATCTGATGTTGTCATGTGAGCAGTGTGTGTGTGAATCTGGTGATGTCACGGGAGCGGTGCGTGTGTGAATTTGGTGATGTCACGGGAGCGGTGCGCGTGTGAATCTGGTGATGTCACAGAAGCAGCATGTGTATGAATCTAGTGATGTCACAGGACCGATGTGTGTATGAATCTAGTGATGTCACAGGAGCGGTGTGTATGAATCTGGTCATGTCATGGGAGCAGTGCGTGTATGAATCTGGTGATGTCAGAGGAGCGGTGTGTGTATGAATCTGGTGATGTCACAGGAGCGGTGTGTGTATGAATCTAGTGATGTCACAGGAGCGGTGTGTGTATGAATCTAGTGATGTCACAGGAGCGGTGGTGTATGAATCTATTGATGTCACAGGATGGTGTGTGTATGAGTCTAGTGATGTCACAGGAGCGGTGTGTGTGTGAATCTAGTGATGTCACAGGAGCGGTGTGTGTATGAATCTACTGATGTCACAGGAGCGGTGTGTGTATGAATCTATTGATGTCACAGGAGTGGTGTGTGTATGAGTCTAGTGATGTCACAGGAGCGGTGTGTGTGTGTGAATCTGGTGATGTCACAGGAGCGGTGTCTGTATGAATCTACTCATGTCACAGAAGCTGAGTGTGAATCTAGTGATATCATAGGAGCATTGTGTGTATGAATCTAGTGATGTCAAAGGAGTGGTGCGTGTGTGAATCTAGTGATGTCACAGGAGCGGTGTGTATGAATCTGGTGATGTCACAGGAGTAGTGTGTGTATGAATCTAGTGATGTTACAGGTTCGGAGCGTGTATGAATCTGGTGATATCACAGGAGCGGTGTGTATGAGTCTGGTGATATCACAGGAGCGGTGTGTAGGAATCTGGTGATGTCACGGGAGAGGTGCATGTATGAATCTGGTGATGTCACCGGATCGGTGCGTCTATGAATCTGGCGATGTCACCGGAGCGGTGAGTGTATGAATCTGGAGATATCACAAGAGCGGTGTGTATGAATCTGGTGATGTCACGGGAGAGGTGCGTGTATGAATCTGGTGATGTCACGGGAGCGGTGTGTAGGAATCTGGTGATGTCACGGGAGAGGTGCATGTATGAATCTGGTGATGTCACCGGAGCGGTGCGTCTATGAATCTGGCGATGTCACCGGAGCGGTGCGTGTATGAATCAGGTGATATCACAAGAGCAGTGCTTGTATGAATCTAGTGATGTCACAGAAGCGGTGTGTGTATGAATCTAGTGATGTCACTGGAGCGGTGCATGCATGAATCAGGTGATGTCACAGGAGCAGTGTGTGTATGAGTCTAGTGTCACCATGGCAGTGTTTGGATGAATCTAGTGATGTCACAAGACTGGGTGTGTGTGTGTGTGAATCTGGTGATGTCACAGAAGTGGCATGTGTATGAATCTGTTGATGTCACAGGACCGATGTGTGTATGAATCTGGCAATGTCACAGGACTGGTGTGTGTATGAATCTGGCATTGTCATAGCTTCGGTGTATGTAAGAATCTGGCGATGTCACAGGAGCGGTGTGTGTATGAATCTGGTGATGTCACAGGAGCGGTGTGTGTATGAATCTGGTGTTGTCACAGGTTCGGTGTGTGTATGAATCTGGCGATGTCACAGGAGCGGTGTGTGTATGAATCTAGTAATGTCACAGGAGTGGTACGTGCATGAATCTAGTAATGTCAAGGAAGCGGTGTGTGCATGAATCTGACAATGTCACGGGAGCGGTGCATGTATCAATCTGATGTTGTCATGTGAGCAGTGCGTGTGTGAATCCGGTGATGTCACGGGAGCGGTGCGTGTGTGAATTTGGTGATGTCATGGGAGCGGTGCGCGTGTGAATCTGGTGATGTCACAGAAGCAGCATGTGTATGAATCTAGTCATGTCACAGGACCGATGTGTGTATGAATCTAGTGATGTCACAGGAGCGGTGTGTATGAATCTGGTGATGTCACGGGAGCAGTGCGTGTATGAATCTGGTGATGTCACAGGAGCGGTGTGTGTATGAATCAGTGATGTCACGGGAGCGGTGTGTTATGAATCTGGTGATGTCACAGGAGCGGTGTGTGTATGAATCTGGTGATGTCACAGGAGCGGTGTGTGTATGAATCAGTGATGTCACTGGAGCGGTGTGTGTATGAATCTGGTGATGTCACAGGAGCGGTGTGTGTATGAATCTGGTGAAGTCACCGTGGCAGTGTGTCTATGAATCTGGTGATGTCACAGGAGCGGTGTGTGTATGAATCTGGTGATGTCACAGGAGCGGTGTGTGTATGAATCTGGTGATGTCACAGGAGCGGTGTGTGTATGAATCTGGTGATGTCACAGGAGCGGTGTGTATATGAGTCTAGTGTTGTCACCATGGCAGTGTGTGGATGAATCTGGTGAAGTCACCGTGGCAGTGTGTGTATGAATCTGTTGATGTCACAGGACCGATGTGTGTATGAATCTGGTGATGTCACAGGATCAGTGTGTGTATGAATCTGGTGATGTCACAGGGGCGGTGTGTGTATCATGTATGAGTCTAGTGTCACCATGGCAGTGTGTGGATGAATCTGGTGAAGTCACCGTGGCAGTGTGTGTATGAATCTGGTGATGTCACAGGATCAGTGTGTGTATGAATCTGGTGATGTCACAGGGCGGTGTGATGAGCGCAGTTGTAGCGCAGTTCCGCGTTGCTGACATCATGCAGAGCTCTTGGTAATAAGACGTAAGTCACACACAGAGTATATCTGAGATCTGCAGGACTTTTATTGGCATCTGCAGTCTGTGTCTGCGCTTCCTTGTGTTTGTCTTCATGGTGTGAAGTTCATCTCACGCCGGTCATTATGGCTTCCTCTGTCTGACCCGTTTCTCCTCTGCTGATGCTCCCCGACATCTCACATTCATCTCCACATCCGCAGGCGACATTCGTGCGCCTCATTTACATAGAAACGTCTTGACTCCGCGGCCCCTGGTGATTGCACCGGCCCCGACCAGGAAAGGTCATTAGAAATGAATATTTCATTAACCCTGGGGCCTCAACCTTCTCTTTGGGCTTCAAAATAATTCATGGCTCACTTTGTAAAAGTTGTGTTCAGTCTCTCATCTCAAGTTTCGATGTGTGGGTCGCTGATGACAATAAGTCGCCAAAATGGTGGAGAAAGAATTCTCATTATTATCATGTCACTATGTATCTATGGTGCGGAACTCTCTATCAGGAACATGGGATTCCCATTACTAACTGATTTATTAGGAAGTTCCCAGATTTCGTGCCTCGTCTTCTGTAAGCCTTCTCCATGGTTCACGCTTTGGCGCCATCTTTCATCCGTGTGACTTTTTGTTTCAGATGTGGCTCCTGGTGGAGGAGCGAGACTTCACTGACTCTATGAAATCAATAAATGCGGCAGCAGTCGGTGGGATTACACGGAGGAGCTCTGATCGTGTAATGTGCATGTCCTGGCATCACATGTGGACCATCATTACATTTTATATCTCCACCTTCCCCCACTGAACATGTCTCAAGTTCCTCAGGAAATAGCAGAAATTTTGTGATGATTGGGACCACATGGCGCCAACATGTAGATGCTTCACGATGTGTAACAAGGGCTGACTACCCATCCATTAACCGGGTCCCTGTCATTTCATCAAACGCTGCGTTAATGAGGAGTGCAGGTGGAAAAAAAACTGTAAATATCTTATCAGAGAAATCCGCTCCTTTCTCCACTAATGAGCCATTTCTTCTCATCATTCAGTCTGAAAAACTCCTGACAAGAAGGGCTGTCAGCTTACTGAGGGATGTTACAGCTGCCTGTAGAAGTCTATTTAGGGGGTAAGAATAGTAAGAGAGAGACACAAACAGAAACATGTTGCTACTTTCTATTAACTGTTTTTTTCTCACTAGCTGGATTTACAGCTACACTGCTCAGTACTGCTATATAATACCCTGTATAATGATCTCCAAACTGCTGTTTTCTATTCAGCTTTTATCTTGCACCAGAGCTATATTCACAGCTACACTGCTCAGTACTGCTATATAATATCTTGTATAATGATCTCCAAACTGCTGTTTTCTATTCAGCTTTTATCTTGCACCAGAGCTATATTCACAGCTACACTGCTCAGTACTGATGTATAATGTGCTACAAACTGCTGCTTTCTATTCCGCTTTTATCTCAAACCAGAGCTATATTCACAGCTACACTGCTCATTACTGATGTACAATATCCTCCAAACTACTATTTTCTATTCAGCTTTTATCTTACACTAGTGGTATATTCACAGCTACGTTGCTCAGTGTTCATGTATAATGTCCTCCGAACTGATTCTTTCTATTCATCTTTTATCTTACACTAGTGCTATATTCATAGCTACACTGCTCAGTACTGCTGAATAATGTCATTCAAACTGCTGTTTTTTATTCAGCTTTTATCTTGCACTAGTGCTATAGTCACAGCTACACTGCTCAGAAGTATTGTATAATTTCCACCAAACTCCTACTTTCTATTCAGCTTTTTTCTCACACCAGTGCTATATTCACAGCTACATAGCTCAGTACTGATGTACAATGTCCTCCAAACTACTATTTTCTATTCAGCTTTTATCTTACACTAGTGCTATATTCACAGCTGCATTGCTCAGTATTCATGAATAATGTGCATGACATGTACAATGTCCTCCAAACTGCTGTTTTCTATATAGATTTTATCTTACACTAGTGGTATATTCACAGCTACACTGCTCAGAACTACTGTATAATTTCAACCAAACTGCTGTTTTCTATTCAGCTTTTTTCCCACACCAGTGCTCCAATCACAGCTGCACAGCTGAGTAATGATGTATAATGTCCTTTAAACTGTTTCTTTTCTCTTACACTAGTGCTATATTCACATCTACACTGCTCAGTATTCATTTATAATGTCCTCCCGAACTGATTCTTTCTATTCAGATTTTATCTTACACTAGTGCTATATTCACAGCTACACTGCTCAGTACTGCTGTATAATGTCATTCAAACTGTCATCATACTGCATTGGGGCACTGAGAGAACATCGTACAGTGTTGGGGGCAGTTTGAGAACATCATTCTCTTTTGGGGACAGTGTGAGAAAATTGAACTGTGTTGGGGCAATGTGGGGACAACATACTGTGCTGTGGGAAGTGTGAAGTCATCATACTGTGTTGGGGGGCGCTGTTGGGACATCATACTGTGTTGGAGGCAGTGGGATGACGTCATACTGTGTTAGAGGCACTGTGAGGACATCATACTGTGTGGGCTCATTGTGAAGACATTGTGACGTGTTGGTGTCAGTATGGGGACATCGTACTGTTTTGGAAGCCCTTTAAGGACATCATACTCTGTAGTCACATTGCTGGAATCATAATACATTAAGAGTTCTGTGGAGACATCATATTGTGATGGTGTCACTGTGGGGACTTTGCAGTGTCAGAGGCACTGTGCTGATATCGTACTGTGTTTAGGAAAACTGTGGGGACATTTTTCTTTCGGTCACTGAGGACACTGTACTGTACATGTAAGGGGGTACTATGGGGACACCATACTGTACATGTAGGGGGTACTGTGGAGACACCATACTGTACATGTAGGGGGTACTGTGGAGACACCATACTGTACATGTAGGGGGTACTGTGGAGACCCCATACTGTACATGTAGGGGGTACTGTGGGACAGGGCTGCCACTAGGAATTTCGGGGCCCCATACTGGCAAAATTTTCGGGGCCCCCTTGAGACTCCGCCCAGGCTCCACCCCAGCCCCGCCTGCACCCCTCGAACTGTCAACAGTCCCACCACTCTCTCTTGGAAAAACTCCACTTCTCACCAATCACACATTAATAGTTCCCATCTCCAGATCACACATATGACCAGCAGCTTTTGTTTTGGCCAAAAGATTTTTTTAAGCCGCCATCACAACACAGTAGACTCTTTTGGCCGGGCCCTACTCTACTGTAACCTATTAAATATTTGTTAAAATATCCAATACAATTTAGGTATACTTTTATTTATTTTTCAATTTTTAAAATGACCAATAATATCACATACAAGGAACAAATTCCACCGCACCATGACAAGATCAGATATTACCAACACAGGGTGACCAATAGTACCATATACAAGGACCAAATACCACCACATCATGACAAGACACCATATTACCACCACAGTGACCGAATAATATCACATACAAGGAACAAATACCGCCACACCATGTCCAGACCACATATTACCACCACATAGTGACTAAATACTACAATACTGATCAGTAATAAAAAAAACCACAATACTATCACCATAAGTGCCATTATACACAGGACATCTGTAGTTAGTATGCAGTGTCTGTGTACAGGTAATACAGTGATCACTGATCTATGATTCTATGACTGGTGACATTATACACAGGACCTCTGTATATAGTATACAGTGTATAGTGTCAGTGTACAGATAATGTACTGACTCACCAGTGACGTCTCTAGGTGTAGTCCTTCATCTTTGCTTTTCATCTTTCATCCAGCACAGACCACCATCACTTCTTCCAGCCAGGGCTCGTCTCTGCAGGAAATAACACAGTTTTCTAGCGCTCCACTTGCAGAACACATTACTTATTTTTTTCCCAACTTCTAAACTACACCAGATGAAGAAAAAAAAGCGACATAGTGTCGCTCTGCACAGTAACAGGACCTCCCCCCATTTAAAACATTATTCTCAAAAAAATAAAATAAATACATCACTGCAGTAATAATATCACTTAATTAGCCCATATGGTAACAATATCCCCATCCTGGCCCCGTGTGTCTCATTCCTGGCTTCAGCCATATGTTCTTCCATCCCGCCCGCATGAGTATCCATTCTGCCCCATATGATCTCCCCATCCAGCCCCATGATCCTGCCCCATCTGTCTTCAATTCTGCCCCATCTGTCTCCAACCCTGCCCCCATTTCTTTTATCCTTCCCCCAGTGTCTACAATCCTGCCCCCAGTGTCTACAATCCTGCCCCCAGTGTCTACAATTGTGCCCCGTGTCTCCAATCCTGCCCCGTGTCTATAATCCTGCCTTCAATCCTGCCCCGTGTCTCCAATCCTGCCCCTGTGTCTCCAATCCTGCCCCCTGTGTCTCCAATCATGTCCCCTGTGTCTCCAATCATACTCCCTGTGTCTCAATTCTGCCCCGTGTCTCCAATCATGCCCCCATGTCTTTCATCCTCCAACGTGTCTCCAATCCTGCCCCAGTGTCTCCAATCGTGCCCCCAGTACCTCCAATCATGCCCCTAGTGCCTCCAATCCTGCCCCGTGTCTCCAATCCTGCCCCCAGTGCCTCCAATCGTGCTCCCAGTGTCTCCAATCATGCCCCCAGTGTCTCCAATCATGTCCCCAGTGTCTCCAATCATGCCCCCAGTGTCTCCAATCCTGCCCCCAGTGCCTCCAATCCTGCCCTCAGTGTCTCCAATCGTGCCGCAGTGCCTCCAATCATGCCCCCAGTGTCTCCAATCATGCCCCCAGTGTCTCCAATCATGCCCCCAGTGTCTCCAATCGTGCTCCCAGTGCCTCCAATCCTGCCCCCAGTGCCTCCAATCATGCCCTCAGTGTCTCCAATCGTGCCGCAGTGCCTCCAATCATGCCCCCAGTGTCTCCAATCGTGCTCCCAGTGTCTCCAATCATGCCCCCAGTGTCTCCAATCATGCCCCCAGTGTCTCCAATCATGCCCCCAGTGTCTCCAATCCTGCCCCCAGTGCCTCCAATCATGCCCTCAGTGTCTCCAATCGTGCCGCAGTGCCTCCAATCATGCCCCCAGTGTCTCCAATCATGCCCCCAGTGTCTCCAATCGTGCTCCCAGTGCCTCCAATCATGCCCTCAGTGTCTCCAATCGTGCCGCAGTGCCTCCAATCATGCCCCCAGTGTCTCCAATCATGCCCCCAGTGTCTCCAATCATGCCCCCAGTGCCTCCAATCCTGCCCCCAGTGCCTCCAATCGTGCTCCCAGTGTCTCCAATCATGCCCCCAGTGCCTCCAATCGTGCTCCCAGTGTCTCCAATCATGCCCCCAGTGTCTCCAATCATGCCCCCAGTGTCTCCAATCATGCCCCCAGTGTCTCCAATCCTGCCCCCAGTGCCTCCAATCATGCCCTCAGTGTCTCCAATCGTGCTGCAGTGCCTCCAATCATGCCCCCAGTGTCTCCAATCATGCCCCCAGTGTCTCCAATCCTGCCCCCAGTGTCTCCATTCTGGCCCCATGTCTTTCATTCTGCCCCCTGTCTGTATGTCCAATCCTGCCCCGTCTCCATCTTGCTCCCAATCCTGCCCTGTCTCCATCCTGCCGCCCCCGCTTGCCACGTTCAATGTTAATTAAAAAAAAAAAAAACACCTTTCTCCTTACCTTGCTACACTCCAGCGGCGAGCGATCTATACCCCAGAGAAAGCGCGCACTCACCGGCGACTGACAATGATGTCAGGCGCCGGCGACGTACGTGCTGACGTCAGCTGCCAGCCTCCAATTGACTGGCAGCGTTAACTATTGCCGTTTGGGCCCGCACGGCAATAGAGTAACTGAACCTGCGTCCTGGACGCAGGTTCAGTTACTTGATTGGCAGAATCCTACTGCTGGGGGCGGGACAGCGGGGCCCGATGGGTAGAGGTGATGGGCCCGATGCGAGTCCCCTCTGCTGATCGGGCCCCATACGCCAGTCAGGGCTGTAATGCCCTGATGGCGGCCCTATGTGGTTATGTAACAAGGTGGCATGGGGTGGTAGTCGTGGGCGAGTCCAATACATCAGTCCACACCCCGGCCCCTTGCACATAAAATGCCAGTTCAAATCTCAGCCCTGGGTCACAGTGGATTACCTCAGTCCTGCAGCTGTTCTCTACAATGGGATAACGTCCTCCGGAGATATAGAAATAAACAAGAGACGGATGGTTCCTATTCTGTCCCTAGACATAGCAACTGCTGCAGCAGCAAAGTCCATGACTCTCAGTAAGCTCCCCGGAGCCAAAGTCTCTAGTGGGGCACACATCCAGTCCTGGCAGCCTGTGTTCTCCCCAGCCAGGGGTAAGTTCCATCCCAGAAGGGGACACACACATCCCCCAGACGAGGGTCCCTCCTGTCACTCCACGGTCATACCCACAGCAGCCACAGCTGCCGAAAGAGGAGGTAGTCCATATGTCGGAATCTGGATGCTTGAAGTCCCTTCTGAGGGGCACTTACGTAATCCTAGTGCTCGTTGTGCTGTCCAAAGATCTGGGGCAGCACCCTTTACCCCTCCTGGGGTACAGGCAGCAGTCTTTTCCCCACCTGGGGTCCAGGCCAGGTCCCAGCTGCAGCTGAGCATCTGCCCTTGGCAAACATGCTGGCTCTGAGCAGGAAGCAGGAGCTTCCTGCTCCCAAGAGGACTGGAAGTCCAGCCCACAAAGTTAACCTGTGCTGGCCATGCCTCTAACACATATAGGAACATTGCACACACAGCACACTAATACATAGAATACATAGGGGGTACTGTGGGGACACCATACTGTACATGTAGGGGTACTGTGACGACACTGTACTGTACATGTAGGGGTACAATGGGGACTCTGTACTCTACATGTGGGGGTACTGTGGGGACATTTTTGTTTGGGTCACTGTGGGGACACTGTACTGTACATAAAGGGGGTACTGTGGGGACACTGAACTGTACATGTAGGGGTACAATGGGGACACTATACTGTACATTTAGGGAGTACTGTGGGGACACCGTACTGTACATGTAGGGGGTACTGTAGGGACACTGTACTGTAGATGTAGGGGTTACTGTGGGGACACTGTACTGTACATGTATGGGTACTGTGGGGACACAATACTGTACATGTAGGGGGTACTGTGGGGGACACTGTACTGTACATGTAGGGGGTACTGTGGGGACACTGTACTGTACATGTAGGCGGTACTGTGGGGACACCATACTGTACATGAAAGGGTATTGTGGGGACACTGTACTGAATATGTAGGTGGTACTGTGGGGACACTCTACTGTATATGTAGGGGTACTGTGGGGACACTGTACTGTATATGTAGGGGGTACTGTGGGGACACTGTACTGTACATGTAGGCGGTACTGTGGGGACACCGTACTGTACATGTAAAGGTACTGTGGGGACACTGTACATGTAGGCGGTACTGTGGGGACACTGTACTGTATATGTAGGGGGTACAGTGGGGAGACTTTACTGTACATGTAGGGGGTACAGTGGGGAGACTTTACTGTACATGTAGGGGGTACAGTGGGGAGACTTTACTGTATATGTAGGGGGTACAGTGGGGAGACTTTACTGTACATGTGGGGGGTACAGTGGGGAGACATTACTGTATATGTAGGGGGTACAGTGGGGAGACTGTACTGTATATGTAGGGGTACAGTGGGGAGACTTTACTGTACATGTAGAGGGTACAGTGGGGAGACTGTACTGTATATGTGTAGCCCTGGTGTAAGGCACACGCAGTACCCTGGAGGATGTGTGGAGAGATAGCAGTTTAATGCTCAATGAACATTCATTTCAACACACACTTAGACACGCCCACAGGTATATATAAAGTGTAGTCACATGCATCAGTTAGTTAGTCAGTGTTCAGAAGTGAAGTGATTCAGTCAGTTTCCTGTCAGGAGGACAGAGGAGGGTGGATTGTGCAGTTCAGCAAGTGGAGGCCAGTACAGGTGAGCCAGATCACCTCAGCCTGGTCAGAGCTGTGCCCCATTAGAAGACTACAGGTGGCGTCACGAACTGTATATAAATCTATCCCCTGTAAATATTCCCCCAACATACGCCAGACCGCTAGGGCCACAGACCGAGCCACGCTACCTGTGACATCCCCATAGACTTCCACGGGCTCGGCTCTGAGTACCCCATTGCCCTGGTAACCCACAATTGTGGTGGCGGGTCGACACATATATGTAGGGGGTACTGTGGGGAGTCTGTACTGTATATGTAGGGGGTACTGTGGGGAGACTGTACTGTATATGTAGGGGGTACTGTGGGGAGACTGTACTGTATATGTAGGGGGTACTGTGGGGAGTCTGTACTGTATATGTAGGGGGTACTGTGGGGAGACTGTACTCTACATGTAGGGGTACTGTGGGGATACCATACTGTACATGTTGGGGGTACTATGGGGTTACATTTTGTGGGGGAATTCACTGTCAGGTATCACACTGTGTGTGTCTGTTGGGAAATGGAATTGTCTGGGGCTAATGCTGCATGAGGGCCATGAAAGGGGTATCATAGTGGGTGAGAACAATGAGGGGCTTCAGTATGGGCACTACTTGTGTGCACATGCAGGAATGCTTTTCCCTCTACCTGTCTTTAAGATTTGGGAGGTATGCGCTTCTGTGACTCCACCAATGTACTGTTACGCCACTTGCTCCATTGAATATATTACGTAGTACTTTGTACTCTACCCCTTAATACCACCATTAAGTGCAGAAACAGGACCTTTCACCGGTCAGAAGTGTCCATATTTTGCTCTTATTTTATTCTTGCTGCTCCCTAAATATTTCGCTTTTTTCTTTTTTCAATCCGCTACATGATTCCAGAGTTATTGAATTTTTCACTCGGTTTTAATTTTTCTGGTCTTTACAAGGGGGCGTCTTCTAAGGATTCTGTGTGGATGTGTCTTTAGGCTTCAAAATTACCCTGAGGACCATGGACCCTTAATAAAGACCTTAAAAATGAGTGCTAAACACAAAGACTCTTATCTCTGGAACCGTATAAAATAGGTACCAAAAACAAAAAAAAGCAGAACACCAAGGGGAACAGCGGGAACAAAATAAAGTAACGATGACGAAATGCTTTTGTTTTTTTTGCTGAGACTCCTGTTATGTTTTGGTAGCTGAGGAGAGCAGGCAAAAACGGCAATACACCAGAGAGGTTGGAATCTACTGGATTGCAGTACCCTGACTAACCACCACAACTAAAGGCAGCCGTGGAGCGTTCCTACGTTGGTCCTAGACGCCTCGTCACAGCCTGAGAAGCTAACTACACCTAAAGATAGAAAGAGGAAAACTATATGCCCCGGAGCAGATCCCCAAAGAACATAGGAAGCCCCCAAACATGTAATGGCGGTTAGACAAGAGGAAAATACAGACACAGACAGAAAATAGTATGAGCAAACGTTGGGCCCAAACTTCCTAGACAGAAAAGGATAGGAAGGACACTTACTGCAATCCCAAAAAACCCTAAAAAGTACCAACTCTACTAATTACAAAAACACCTGAGATCACACGACCTCTACCACCTAAATTAGTTCTCTGGTGTAACAAAACTAAGCCGCAGCCACTGAAAAAACTGGAAAAGGCAAATGAACAAATAACAGAGGCTCAGATAAACTGAGAGGAACACAAGCCCCAGGAGGGGACCTGGCTGACCTCCACAAGAGTGCAGGAAACAATGCAAAAAACAAGCACAAAAATAAAAGCAGAAAAATCTTATCTGAGAGCAGGAGAAGAGGCAAGATTCAGCAAGTCTCCAAGTGAACCAGGAACAACAGCAGTTAGACAAGAACAATTGATCACCGGCAACCCTGATGGGAGGGAACCTCCCTTATATAGGACCAGTCTGTAACTCCTGATTGCCAATCTTCACTAAATGGTTCAGCACTGTCTGCAACCACCAGAGGGAGCTTCTGCTCAGAACTCATTTCTAACACATTCACAACAGACTCCTTTCTGGCCATTGCACAGTGACGTTGCCTGGCTGGCCGCCATTTTGCTGGATTCGAATCAAATGTTGAAAAAATTTGGATTCTGGTGGTTCATACATTTTGGGAAAATTTTGTACTGATTTTTATTTACTCCTACAGGATTTTTTGTTTTTTTTGTCCTGACTATTACAGGCACAAGCTGCTGTATCTGGATATCTGCACAGGATGA
The DNA here is from genome assembly GCA_033576555.1 of Oophaga sylvatica. NCBI lineage: Eukaryota > Metazoa > Chordata > Amphibia > Anura > Dendrobatidae > Oophaga > Oophaga sylvatica. The sequence continues at coordinate 4,846 of JARQOD010008371.1, read as the reverse complement.
AGATGTGGCAGTGGACACCAACAGGCGGTGGAGGATGCGGGCAACTGTTTCCTAAAACATATATTCCGTTAACGAATCATATGATTCAGATCTGCGCAGAGAATAGGACGGTGTTAAAGACAAACAAAATCCTATTAATTGGTGCTCGAGTCACGATGGAAACATCCGAGTCCTGACAACCAGAGCAACACGAAGAATTGTGTGATTGACACTTGAGCTCAGCACAAATCCTCTGCCCACAGTCTGCTGGGAGAACCCGGCTCCTCTGCTCCAGATTATCGCTAAGTCCACTAAGCAGCAGCCGCATCCAGTGTCCAGCTGTCATAACACCGGCACTGGATAATTGGACACACCACAATGAGCTCTGACATCTTTCTATACACAGAGGGTTGGCCGTGGATCTCTCCGCTTGCTGCCCGTCTCACAGCTCTATTTTTTGTACATTTCCAAGTAAATTGCATGTTGGCACCGTGCATGAGCGAGCAAGAGACATGCTGCATCAGGGAGCTCCTGACAAGAAGGAATATTGGGTGCGTGGGGGATTCAAGATGTTTGGCCAAATGGGTAAAGTTGAGGACCACAAACTCAATGGTCAGCCACGGCAGAAGACAAAAAAATCAAGTGTTGGCCTATATTGATGATTCTCACTAGTCTCAGGAACCTCCTCGTTTTCAGCCAAAATTCTCCCTAAGAAGGTGGAGACTTTCTCCATCAGATTTCCAGGCTGTGGTCCTCGCCGTAGTCACCAGTTGGCACAGGAACCTTTATAATGGTTTATAATGGTGCAGACATCAAGGTGAACCAGAGGTCGGCACCTGATGGGGCAAGGTCCACAGTGCTGGGAAAGAAACCTGAAGGAGCAAGATGGAGTCAAAATCTGGAGGCCAAAGATAAAAGAGAGAGCAAAGTCAAGGTGAATGCCCACGTCCCATGGGCACATCACATGGCACGCCCATTACCAGTAGGACACACATCTAATGGTACAGGGCCACCAAGACTGTGGGAACTATGGACAGAGCAGAGCGCTGCCACCTCTCCTGTAAAGTATGGAGCATGAGATCGAGGGGCAGCTGAGGGGGAGGGGATGCCATAAATCCATAATATCACATGCCCCCTAAGTAGAAGACGTGGCGTAGCGTGGACTAGGGCCCGTGTTAGGACACCGAGCTGCACGATGGCTCCTCACACAGGGTTAACATATAAAGCAAGGAATGGAGATGATTAATAATTCACCGGCGCGGCCTGACCTGGCGGAGCCGGACAATCCTCACCGGGTCTGGGGATTAAACAAATGTATTGTGATCTGATTCCTGGTGAGAAGCCAAATACATACTTATGAGCCGGAGGAGCATAAATCTCCACCGCCGTCCAGCACCGCACGCGGACATAAATCTCTGGCAGTATACTGCGAGAGTAATCTGCTGAGATGTTAAATATGGACAGTATAGATCTACTGAGCGGCTGGAGATGGTGCTGCGGCCCATCACACTGACAGCAGCAGGAGCATGGCATCTCCAAGAAAAACAGCACCATTCAGAGCTGAACTCACAGTAATCCCTGCTTATTCACCTTCTGTACTGAGCTAGCACTTCTGGAAACTTCTCTCTTTCCATCAGGCTCTGTACATTTATCTAACGCTCTGTACAGAATATGTATTGTACAGTTGTGCACAAAAGTTTACATATCCCGGCAGAGTTTTTGCTTTCTTGGCCTTTTTTCAGAGAATATGAATGATAACACCAAAACTTTTTCTCCACTCATGGTTAGTGGTTGGGTGAAGCCATTTATTGTCAAACTACTGTGTCTTCTCTTTTTAACCCCTTCACCCCCAAGGGTGGTTTGCACGTTAATGACCGGGCCAATTTTTACAATTCTGACCATTGTCTCTTTATGAGGTTATTACTCTGGAACGCTTCAACGGATCTTCGCGATTCTGAGATTGTTTTCTCGTGACATATTGTACTTCACGTTAGAAGTAAAAATTCTTCGATATAACTTGCGTTTATTTTTGAAAAAAACGCAAATATGGCGAAAATTTTTAAAATTTTGCAATTTTCAAACTTTGAATTTTTATTCCCTTAAAACAGAGAAATATGTCACATAAAATAGTTAAGAAATAACATTTCCCACATGTCTACTTTACATCAGCACAATTTTGGAACCAAAATTTTTTTTTGTTAGGAAGTTATAAGGGTTAAAAGTTGACCAGCGATTTCTCATTTTTACAACAAAATTTACAAAGCCATTTTTTTTAGGGACCACCTCACATTTGAAGTCACTTTGAGGGGTCTATATGGCAGAAAATACCCAAAATGACACCATTCTAAAAACTGCACCCCTCAAGGTACTCAAAACCACATTCAAGAAGATTATTAACCCTTCAGGTGCTTCACAGGAACTAAAGCAACGTGGAAGGAAAAAATGAATATTTAACTTTTTAGCCACAAAAATGATCTTTTACAAACTTTTTTTTATTTTCACAAGGGTAAAAGAGAAATGGACAGATAAGGTTGTTATGCAATTTCTCCTGAGTACGCCAATACCCAATATGTGGGGGAAAACCACTGTTTGGGCACACGGCAGAGCTCGTAAGGGAAGGAGCGCCGTTTGACTTTTTCAAACTAAAATTGGCTGGAATTGAGATTGGACGCCATGTCGTGTTTGGAGAGCCCCTGATGCGCCTAAACAGTGGAAACCCCCACAAGTGACACCATTTTGGAAACTAGACCCCCTAAGGTACTTATCTAGATCTGTTGTGAGCACTTTAAACCCCCAAGTGTTTCACAAAAGCTTATAATGCCTGGGTGTGAAAAAAAAACAAAACAATTTTCCACAAAAATGATTTTTTAGTCCCAAATTTTTGAATTTTCCCAAGGAAATTGGACCCCAAAAGTTGTTGTCCAATTTGTCCTGAGTACGCTGATACCCCATATGTGGGGGGGGGGAACTGTTTGGGTGCACGGCAGGGCTTGGAAAGGAAGTAGTAACGTTTTGGAATGCAGACGTTGATGGGGGTCATGTTCCGTTTGCAGTGCCCCAGATGAGCCTAAATAGTGGAAACCCCCCACAAGTGACCCCATTTTGGAAACTAGACCCCCTAAGGAACTTATCTAGATCTTTGGTGAGCACTTTGAACCCCCAAGTGCTTCACACAAGTTTATAATGCCCGGGCATGAAAATAAAAAATCCTATTTTTTTCCCACAAAAATTATCTTTTAGTCACTAATTTTTTATTTTCCCAAGGGTAACAGGAGAAATTGGACCACATAAGTTGTTGTACAATTTCTCTTGAGTACGCTGATACCCCATATGTGGGGGGGAACCACTGTTTGGGCTCACGGCAGAGCTCGGAATGGAAGGAGCACCATTTGACTTTTTCCAACCAAAATTGGCTGGAATTGAGATTGGAAGCCATGTTGCATTTGGAGAGCCCCTGATGTGCCTAAACAGTGGAAACCCCCCACAAATGACCCCATTTGGGAAACTAGACCCCCCTAAGGAACTTTTCTAGATCTTTGGTGAGCAATTTGAACCCCCAAGTGCTTCACACAAGTTTATAATGTAGAGCCGTAAAATTTAAAAATCATATTTTTTCCACAAAAATGATCTTTTCACCCCAATTTTTATTTTTCCAAGGGTAACAAGACTCCAAAAGTTATTGTGCAATTTGTCCTGAGTGCGCTGATACCCCATATGTGGGGGTAAACCACTGTTTGGGTGCATGGCAGAGTTTGGAAGGGAAGGAGCGCCGTCTGACTTTTTCAACGCAGAATTGGCTGGACGCCATGTCGTGTTTGGAGAGCTCCTGATCTGCCTAAACAGTGGAAACCCCCATAAATGACGCCATTTTGGAAACTAGACCCCTCAAGGAACTTATCTAGATGTGTGGTGAGAACTTTTAACCCCCAGGTGTTTCACTAAAGTTTATAACGTACAACCGTAAAATAAAAAATCCTTTTTTTTTTTACAAAAATGATTTTTTCGCCCCTAATATTTTATTTTCACAAGGGTAACAGAAGAAATTGGAACCCAAAAGTTGTTGTCCAATTTGTCCTGAGTACGCTGATACCCAATATGTGGGAGAAAACTACTGTATGGGCGCACGTCAGGGCTCGGAAGGGAAGTAGTGACGTTTTGGATTGCAGACTTTGATGGAATGGTCTGGGGGCGTCATGTCACATTTGGAGAGCCCCTGATGCACCTATACAGTGGAAACCCCCCACAAGTGACCCCATTTTGGCAAATAGACCCCACAAGGAACTTATCTAGATGTGTGGTGAGCACTTTGAACCCCGAAGTGCTTCACAGAAGTTTATAACGTACAGCCGTAAAAATAAAAAATCTTTTTTTTTTACAAAAATGATTTTTTCGCCCCCAATATTTTATTTTCACAAGGGTAACAGGAGAAATTGGACCCCAAAAGTTGTTGTCCAATTTGTCCTGAGTACACTGATACCCAATATGTGGGAGAAAACTACTGTATGGGACACGTCAGGGCTCGGAAGGGAAGTAGTGACGTTTTGGATTGCAGACTTTGATGGAATGGTCTGGGGGCGTCATGTCGCATTTGGAGAGCCCCTGATGCGCCTAAACAGTGGAAATCCCCAACAAGTGACCCCATTTTGGAAAATAGACCCCACAAGGAACTTATCTAGATGTGTGGTGAGCACTATTTAACCCCGAAGTGCTTCACAGAAGTTTATAACGCACAGCCGTAAAAATAAAAAATCTTTTTTTTTTTTGCAAAAATGATTTTTTGCCCCATATTTTTATTTTTACAAGGGTAACAGGAGAAATTGGACCCCAAAAGTTGTTGTCCAATTGTCCTGAGTACGCTGATATCCAA
>JARQOD010008370.1:0-35820 GCA_033576555.1 Oophaga sylvatica | reverse complement strand
TCTATAGAATAGATCACTCTGTGTGTAATGACTCTATAGAATAATCACTCTGTGTGTAAGTCTATAAATAGATCACTGTGTGTAATGACTCTATAAATAGATCACTCTGTGTGTAATGACTCTATAGAATAGATCACTCGTGTGTAATGACTCTATAGAATAGATCACTCTGTGTGTAATGACTCTATAAATAGATCACTCTGTGTGTAATGACTATAGAATAGATCACTCTTGTGTAATGTCTCTATAGAATAGATCACTCTGTGTGTAATGACTTAAGAATAGATCACTCTGTGTGTAATGACTCTATAAATAGATCACTCTGGTGTAATGACTCTATAGAATAGATCACCTGTGTGTAATGACTTATAGAATAGATCACTCTGTGTGAATGACCTATAGAATAGATCACTCTGTGTGTAATGACTCTATAGAATAGATCACTCTGTGTGTAATGCTCTATAAATAGATCACTCTGTGTGTAATGACCTATAGAATAGATCACTCTGTGTGTAATGACTCTATAGAATAGATCACTCTGTGTGTAATACTCTATAGAATAGATCACTCTGTGTGTAATGACTCTATAGAATAGATCACTCTGTGTGTAATGACTCTATAGAATAGATCACTCTGTGTGTAATGACTCTATAGAATAGATCACTCGTGTGTAATGTCTCTATAGAATAGATCACTCTGTGTGTAATGACTCTAAGAATAGATCACTCTGTGTGTAATGACTCTATAGAATAGATCACCTGGTGTAATGACTCATAGAATAGATCACTCGTGTGTAATGACTCTATAGAATAGATCACTCTGGTATGTAGAATGACACTTGTAAGCTCTATAGAATAGATCACTCTGTGTGTAATGACTCATATAGAATAGATCACTCTGTGTGTAATGACTCTATAGAAAGATCATCAGTGTAATCAAATCCTCTGTGTGTAATGACTCTATAGAATAGATCACTCTGTGTGTAGATCATAGAATAATCACTCTGTGTAATGACTATAGATAGATCACTCTGTTGTAATGACTCTATAGAATAGATCACTCTGTGTGTAATGACTCTATAGAATAGATCACCTCGTGTGTAATGACTCTATAGAATAGATCACTCTGTGTGTAATGACTCTATAGAATAGATCACTGTGTTGTAATGACTCTATAGAATAGATCACTCTGTGTGTAATGACTCTATAGAATAGATCACTCTGTGTGTAATGACTCTATAGAATAGATCACTCTGTGTGTAATGACTCTATAGAATAGATCACTCGTGTGTAATGCTCTAAGAATAGATCACTTGTGTAATGCTCTATAGAATAGATCACTCTGTGTAATGACTCTATAGAATAGATCACTCTGTGTGTAATGACTCTATAGAATAGATCACTCTGTGTGTAATGACTCTATAGAATAGATCACTCTGTGTGTAATGTCTCTATAGAATAGATCACTCTGTGTGTAATGACTCTATAGAATAGATCACTCTGTGTGTAATGACTGTATAGAATAGATCACTCTGTGTGTAATGACTCTATAGAATAGATCACTCTGTGTAATGTCTCTATAGAATAGATCACTGTGTGTAATGACTCTATAGAATAGATCACTCTGTGTAATGTCTCTATAGAATAGATCACTGTGTGTAATGACTCTATAGAATAGATCACTCTGTGTAATGTCTCTATAGAATAGATCACTCTGTGTAATGACTCTATAGAATAGATCACTCTGTGTAATGTCTCTATAGAATAGATCACTGTGTGTAATGACTCTATAGAATAGATCACTCTGTGTGTAATGACTCTATAGAATAGATCACTGTGTGTAATGTCTCTATAGAATAGATCACTCTGTGTGTAATGACTCTATAGAATAGATCACTCTGTGTGTAATGACTCTATAGAATAGATCACTCTGTGTGTAATGACTGTATAGAATAGATCACTCTGTGTGTAATGACTCTATAGAATAGATCACTCTGTGTAATGTCTCTATAGAATAGATCACTCTGTGTGTAATGACTCTATAGAATAGATCACTCTGTGTGTAATGACTCTATAGAATAGATCACTGTGTGTAATGTCTCTATAGAATAGATCACTCTGTGTGTAATGACTCTATAGAATAGATCACTCTGTGTGTAATGACTCTATAGAATAGATCACTCTGTGTAATGACTCTATAGAATAGATCACTCTGTGTAATATCTCTATAGAATAGATCACTCTGTGTGTAATGACTCTATAGAATAGATCACTCTGTGTGTAATGACTCTATAGAATAGATCACTCTGTGTGTAATGTCTCTATAGAATAGATCACTCTGTGTGTAATGACTATATAGAATAGATCACTCTGTGTGTAATGACTCTATAGAATAGATCACTCTGTGTGTAATGACTCTATAGAATAGATCACTCTGTGTGTAATGTCTCTATAGAATAGATCACTCTGTGTGTAATGACTCTATAGTATAGATCACTCTGTGTGTAATGTCTCTATAGAATAGATCACTCTGTGTAATGACTCTATAGAATAGATCACTCTGTGTGTAATGACTATAGAATAGATCACTGTGTGTAATGACTCTATAGAATAGATCACTCTGTGTGTAATGTCTCTATAGAATAGATCACTCTGTGTGTAATGACTCTATAGAATAGATCACTCTGTGTGTAATGTCTCTATAGAATAGATCACTCTGTGTGTAATGACTCTATAGAATAGATCACTCTGTGTGTAATGTCTCTATAGAATAGATCACTCTGTGTGTAATGACTCTATAGTATAGATCACTCTGTGTGTAATGACTCTATAGAATAGATCACTCTGTGTGTAATGACTCTATAGAATAGATCACTCTGTGTAATGACTCTATAGAATAGATCACTCTGTGTAATATCTCTATAGAATAGATCACTGTGTGTAATGTCTCTATAGAATAGATCACTCTGTGTGTAATGACTCTATAGAATAGATCACTCTGTGTGTAATGACTCTATAGAATAGATCACTCTGTGTGTAATGTCTCTATAGAATAGATCACTCTGTGTGTAATGACCCTATAGAATAGATCACTCTGTGTGTAATGTCTCTATAGAATAGATCACTCTGTGTGTAATGACTCTATAGAATAGATCACTCTGTGTGTAATGACTATAGAATAGATCACTCTGTGTGTAATGACTCTATAGAATAGATCACTCTGTGTGTAATGACTATAGAATAGATCACTCTGTGTGTAATGACTCTATAGAATAGATCACTCTGTGTGTAATGACTATAGAATAGATCACTCTGTGTGTAATGACTCTATAGAATAGATCACTCTGTGTGTAATGTCTCTATAGAATAGATCACTCTGTGTGTAATGACTCTATAGAATAGATCACTCTGTGTGTAATCACTCTATAGAATATGAGATTAACTTTTGGTATTGAAGAGCTGAAATAAATTAACCTTTTGAAGATATTCTACTTTTGTGAGAATCACCTGTATATTGAGGGGCTCGGATATGCCACTAGTTTGCCTGGGATGCCGCTCTGGTTTAAGCCTTACATTGAGGTGGTTCTCTGGGCAAGACACAGTGAATATCTCCCCTTGATATAGCAAGATTTCATGTTGGTATATACTCATTGTTCATGTGTTTGTCTGTAAATGTTCATTGTTTTCACACTCACTTGATGTTTTATTTTCTGTTTATTTTGCACAGTTTTCCTGTTCTGGTCTCTAGTTAGTTGATGAATTGCTTATCGGGCTACATTGAGGCTAGATGTTAGCAGATCCTTCCTACATATTCGGATTTGGCTAAGGGAGAGTACAAGTGCTGGTGGCACGTGTGCAATATATTTCTTAGTACAATATCGTCAAAGTGCATGCATGGGATTTGGACAGAGCAGGAGACAGGGAAAGCTATGCCAGATATTCACACACACGCTTCTTGTTCAGTTGTACATTACTTTTTATATCTCTTTGCCTCACCTATGTTCTCGCTGCTGCTTTGTTTCACATTTTACACATACCGTGCACTCTTTGCACATCAGTCCCTCTCTCCTTCTCTCTCCCATATTTAGCTATCAGGTCCTGCTCACTTTTCTCAAACCATTCACTTCCACCACACAGTGCATAAAGCACTCGCACAAATCACTGAACCACCTCTGCTTCTTTTTTTTTCGCTGACTCCTAGTTGTTGGCAACATCTCCCCTAACGCTGACTGTCCTTCCACTAGTATATATAACTCTTTTCCTGCTAATCTTATCAATATTCAGTGCAGACATCACCTGTCTATTTTATTTGTACTCTCTGGACCTCATGTTCAGCATGTATCAAGCTCCCTTACATCCAAGACTTCCTATTACCTTAACCCTCTGGCTCTCACTGAACTCTTGATCAAGCAGTAAGACACCATCACCACTGCTGCTGCTCTCTTGTATTGTGGGCTACAATTGTCATATCCCCCAGACCTGAGAGCAGACAAGGTGGAGGTGCTGAGCTACTCCAATGAACACAATTTACTTTCCTGGTTATCTCCCTCCCCACGCTCTTACTTATGTTTCCTTCCTTTTGAAGTCTACACTGTCAGACTCTTCAAATCCTTCTCTTGGTTGTGTGTCGCCCTCCAGACAAAACGAACCAGATTCTGGATCACTTTGCCATCTGGCTTCCATACTTTCTTATCATGGGGGACTTTAACATCCCCATTGATGACACGCTTTCCCCATCTGCGACTCATCTTCTTTCTCTAACCATCTCCTTCAGCCTTCCACAGCTACTAACTCCCTATGCATGGAGACAGGAATACTCTGGATCTGGTCTTTTCCAAGCTCTGCTCAGTGCACGACTTTACTAACTTCTCTTTCCTGCTCTCCATGACCGGCCTTGTTATGAGTCATCAAGGGGAGGTGTGCGGGTATAACTTAGGAGCTGATAAAAAGGCAAGGAAAATTGTGGTCTGTGTTCAATGCCAGAAGATACATGTAGGCTTGATACACGCTTATGGATGTTTTCCTTAGGAACGCTTCCCTCCATAAATCTAAAGCCATTGCACTGATGTCAGGTTTAGTAAATTTCATTTGTTAATCCTGTTGATTTTATGTAGTTGTATATGACGTATTTGTTATGATTCAGTAGCTAAGGAGTGCAGGTAAAAAGGCAATACACCAGAGCAGTTGGAATCTATGAGATTGCAGTACCCTGACTAACCACCACAACTAGAGGCAGCCGTGGAGCGTTCCTACGTTGGTCCTACGTAGAGGAGAATGGTAAGCACTCAGCCAAAAAGGGGGTAGATACCCTAAACGGTGCAAGTGAAAAAGGACCAATGGTCCTACAGTCCACAGGCAAAAGAGAATCACTGCACACGTAATTGATGCAAAAAAGTGAACAAGTTTATTGAAGAAAATGCGACAATATGGTTTGACGTTTCGGCCATACATGGCCTTTATCAAAAATTGGTCGCCTTTTCAATATGGAGATTCTAGAGACTGATTATAGTAGGGTTTTCATCATAACATATGTCTGTGATGATTCAGGTATGTCACAGGTGGGGGAGCAATTATGCTTTAGAAGGACCCTGTATGAGTGTGGTCATTGGTGGCGCAGGGTCAAATGCAGGCAAAGGCACAGTGATATTCTGCTGTGCTGGCGTTATCTCCTCCAGAATATCGCTGTGCCTTTGCCTGCATTTGACCCTGCGCCACCAATGACCACACTCATACAGGGTCCTTCTAAAGCATAATTGCTCCCCCACCTGTGACATACCTGAATCATCACAGACATATGTTATGATGAAAACCCTACTATAATCAGTCTCTAGAATCTCCATATTGAAAAGGCGACCAATTTTTGATAAAGGCCATGTATGGCCGAAACGTCAAACCATATTTGTCGCATTTTCTTCAATAAACTTGTTCACTTTTTTGCATCAATTACGTGTGCAGTGATTCTCTTTTGCCTACGTTGGTCCTAGACGCCTCGTCACAGCCTGAGAAACTAACAACACCTAAAGATAGAAATAGGAAAGCTATCTGCCCCGGAGCAGAACCCCAAAGACAATAGAAAGCCCCCAAACATGTAATGGCGGTTAGACAAGAAGAAATACTGACACAGAAAGAAAATAGTATGAGCAAACGCTGGGGCCCAAACTAACTAAATAGAAAAGGATAGGAAGGGTACTTACTGCAATCCCAGAAAACCCTGAAAAAACACCAACTCTACTAATTTCAAAAACACCTGAGATCACACGACCTCTACCACCTAAATTAGTTCTCTGGTGTAACAAAAACAGCAGCCACTGAAAAAACTGGAAAAAGCAAAAGTACAAACATCAGTGGCTGAACTAAACTGAGAGGGCAAAAGCCCCCGGAGGGGACCCTGAAGGCCCCCACAGAAGTGCAGGACAAAATGCAAAAATCAAGCACAGAAACAAAAAGAAGAAAATGTCTTATCTGTTAGAAGGAGATGCAGACACGACACAGCAGGCTACAAGGGAAACTGGAATCAAGGATTCAGACCAGAACAATTGATCACCGGCAACCCTGATGGGAAGGTGACTCCCTTATATAAGACCAGTCAGTAACACCTGATTCCCAGTCCTCACAATCTTCACTGAACAGACCAGTACCGCTTGTAACCACCAGAGGAAGCCTCTGCTCAGAACTAATCTCAAGCCCATTCACAACACGTATTGTTTTGTTCCCTTTGTAAACTTTTTTGTACATTTTTATAAACACTTTCTATTTTCTTGATTATATCTAAAATTGAATAGTTTTGTTCTGTAAACCGCACACCAAAGCCATACACTACCTGTCAGGTGTCCAATCGGCCTGTATAAATGATTGGTGAAGGCAGCGTGTAGTTACCTTTGTTATTGCGGAGCTGGCAGTGGCCGCTCTGGGCTATATACACATATTCCATGTGTTGGAATCGGAGGTGTGCATACCATACGCTCACTGTTAGTTCTCCTTTAGCCTATTAGTGGAAACAGCTGCAGCCTCCTCTGTTAATAGTCTGTCAATCACGTAATTGCCTGACAATAGGGGGCAGCAGAGGGTTGATTGTGACAAAAAGGTAATACCGCTGTGGGTTCAGCGCTGTGATATTTGACAAGGCCTATCACTTCAATTCACTGATCTAATTCCTCCCTGTTCCCTCTTTCTAAATTTTCCTCAGAATCAGCATTATTTGAAAAGCCCTATTTATTATAATGATGGCCGTACAGGACAGCTTGTTTTACCTTTTGTGTCCCCCCTCTTTCTTTATAGATTTTATCTTGTGATCAGGACCCTCAGTCCTCCTGTAACTGGTGAACTATGTGCTACTTTGTAAAGTCTTTATTGTCTGTACAGTCATGGCAAAAGTTTTGAGAATGACACAAACATTATATTTTCACATGATCTGCTGCCCTCTGGTTTTTATGTGTGTTTGACAGATGTTTTTATCACAGACAGAAATATAATAATTGTAAACATATGAGTAATAAAAGCTTATATTGACAGTTAGAATGAGTTAATGCAGCAAGTCAATATTTGCAGTGTTGACCCTTCTTCTTCAGGACCTCTGCAATTCTCCCTGGCATGCTCTCAATCAACTTCTGGACCAAATCCTGACTGATAGCAGTCCATTCTTGCACAATCAATGCTTTCATTTTGTCAGAATTTTTAGGTTTTTGTTTGTCCACCCGTCTCTTGATGATTGACCACAAGTTCTCAATAGGATTAAGATCTGGGGAGTTTCCAGGCCATGGACCCAAAATCTCTATGTTTTGTTCCCTGAGCCATTTAGTTATCACCTTTGCTTTATGGCAAGGTGCTCCATCATGCTGGAAAAGGCATTGTTGATCGCCAAACTGCTCTTGGAGGGTTGGGAGAAGTTGCTCTTGGAGGACATTCTGGTACCATTCTTTATTCATGGCTGTGTTTTTAGGCAAGACTGTGAGAGAGCCGATTCCCTTGGCTGAGAAGCAACCCCACACATGAATGGTTTCAGGATGCTTAACAGTTGGCATGAGACAAGACTGGTGGTAGCGCTCACCTTGTCTTCTCCGAATGAGGCGTTTTCCTGATGTCCCAAACAATCGAAAAGGGGATTCATCAGAGAAAATAACTTTACCCCAGTCCTCAGCAGTCCACTGCCTGTACCTTTTGCAGAATATCAGTCTGTCCATGATGTTTTTTCTGGAGAGAAGTGGCTTCTTTGCTGCCCTCCTTGAGACCAGGCCTTGCTCCAAGAGTCTCCGCCTCACAGTGCGTGCAGATGCACTCACACCTGCCTGCTGCCATTCCTGAGCAAGCTCTGCACTGCTGGTAGCCTGATCCCGCAGCTGAAACACTTTTAAGAGACGGTCCTGGCGCTTGCTGGTCTTTCTTGGGCGCCCTGAAGCCTTTTTGGCAACAATGGAACCTCTCTCCTTGAAGTTCTTGATGATGCGATAGATTGTTGACTGAGGTGCAATCTTTCTAGCTGCGATACTCTTCCCTGTTAGGCCATTTTTGTGCATTGCAATGATGACTGCACGTGTTTCTTTAGAGATAACCATGGTTAACAGAAGAGAAACAATGATGCCAAGCACCAGCCTCCTTTTAAAGTGTCCAGTGGTGTCATTCTTACTTAATCATGACAGATTGATCTCCAGCCATGTCCTCATCAACACCCACACCTGTGTTAATGGAGCAATCACTGAAAAGAGGTTAGCTGGTCCTTTTAAGGCAGGGCTGCAATGATGTTGAAATGTGTTTTGGGGGATAAAGTTCATTTTCTAGCCAAATATTGACTTTGCAAGTAATTGCTGTTAAGCTGATCACTCTTTATAACATTCTGGAGTATATGCAAATTGCCATTAGAAAAAGTGAAGCAGTAGACTTTGTAAAAATTAATATTTGTGTCATTCTCAAAACTTTTGGCCATGACTGTACATGTCCCCACCTAATTGTAAAGTGCTATGGAATATGGTGGCGCTACAGAAATAAAAATTATGATATTATTTATTACAAATTCGCCTTTCATGTTTTCTTTTGCAATTGCTCCCCTTTGAGGATTTCCAAACTAGATATAGGATTCCTGATATTCTTATGTTCCTATACATACAACTCCGTCGGTTTGGAATCACTCAAGTTTTCCTGGTCTTTTCCAAACTGAAGTTCTTGAGATCCTTTGATTTCCATAAACCTCTCACAAGCATATTCTCTTCTCCAATCAGCTGTTGCCAGGCCTTATGATAGGGCTTATGTGAAATGAGTGGTGGATGGACTGGGCTTGACAATGGAGGAGTGGGGAGAGGTGGAAGATACAGTTCATTCCTCTGTGGTGAATGCTAGAGACTGATTGATCCAGACAAAATGATCAGAGTTTAGGTTGAGGAGGTTTGGGATGGCTCCGAATGATTTGTGGTTTCATTGCCCTCAGTTTGGTCCAAAAATTCTTCCATTCTGGTTTGAACTACTTCTGCTTCTTCATGAATACTTTGGATTCCCTAGAGTGTTGTCCCCTAAAATGTGCCTTCTAGGTGCTATAGCTGACCTCATACTGACCCCCATGAAGGCAGAAATCATCTCACAAACGGCCTCGGACTTACCACATTTATGTATCGTGCAGTTACACACATTCCCGGAAGAGTTGAAAAATTTGTTATCAACCACTAATATTTCTCCCTAAAAGAAAGTAACAAACTGAATAAGATGTAAAAATGGCATTTCATATGTAATAGCTAAAATGGCAGAAAGTCGCCTTCTGCCCAATCAGAGAGAAGGAGCACTCACCACATTACAATCCGGCTTCTGGACTCTGTCACAGGAACATTCTGCAGACAGCAAAGGAAAGCCAACAGTGCTAGTTACAGCCACAGGGGGCAGTATTACAACAGTTATATACTTGTACATAGGGGGCGGTATTATAGTAGTTATATTCTTGTACATAGGAGCAGTATTATAGTAGTTATATTCTTGTATATAGGGGGCAGTATTATAGTAGTTATATTCTTGTACATAGGAGCAGTATTATAGTAGTTATATTCTTGTATATAGGGGGCAGTATTATAGTAGTTATATTCTTGTATATAGGGGCAGTATTATAGTAGTTATATTCTTGTATATAGGAGCAGTATTATAGTAGTTATATTCTTGTACATAGGAGCAGTATTATAGTAGTTATATTCTTGTATATAGGGGGCAGTATTATAGTAGTTATATTCTTGTATATAGGGGCAGTATTATAGTAGTTATATTCTCGTACATAGGGGGCAGTATTATAGTAGTTATATTCTTGTACATAGGGCAGTATTATAGTAGTTATATTCTTGTACATAGGAGCAGTATTATAGTAGTTATATTCTTGTACATAGGAGCAGTATTATAGTAGTTATATTCTTGTATATAGGGGGCAGTATTATAGTAGTTATATTCTTGTATATAGGGGCAGTATTATAGTAGTTATATTCTTGTACATAGGGGCAGTATTATAGTAGTTATATTCTTGTATATAGGGGGCAGTATTATAGTAGTTATATTCTTGTACATAGGAGCAGTATTATAGTAGTTATATTCTTGTACATAGGGGCAGTATTATAGTAGTTATATTCTTGTACATAGGTGCAGTATTATAGTAGTTATATTCTTGTACATAGGAGCAGTATTATAGTAGTTATATTCTTGTATATATTGGAAGTATTATAGTAGTTATATTCTTGTACATAGGGGCAGTATTATAGTAGTTATATTCTTGTACATAGGGGCAGTATTATAGTAGTTATATTCTTGTATATATTGGAAGTATTATAGTAGTTATATTCTTGTACATAGGGGCAGTATTATAGTAGTTATATTCTTGTATATATTGGCAGTATTATAGTAGTTATATTCTTGTACATAGGAGCAGTATTATAGTAGTTATATTCTTGTACATAGGGGGCAGTATTATAGTAGTTATATTCTAGTACATAGGGGCAGTATTATAGTAGTTATATTCTTGTATATATTGGCAGTATTATAGTAGTTATATTCTAGTACATAGGGGCAGTATTATAGTAGTTATATTCTTGTATATATTGGCAGTATTATAGTAGTTATATTCTTGTATATAGGGGGCAGTATTATAGTAGTTATATTCTTGTATATAGGAGCAGTATTATAGTAGTTATATTCTTGTACATAGGGGACAGTATTACGGTAGTTATATTCTTGTACATAGGGGCAGTATTATAGTAGTTATATTCTTGTACATAGGAGCAGTATTATAGTAGTTATATTCTTGTACATAGGGGACAGTATTACGGTAGTTATATTCTTGTACATAGGGGCAGTGTTATAGTAGTTATATTCTTGTATATATTGGCAGTATTATAGTAGTTATATTCTAGTACATAGGGGCAGTATTATAGTAGTTATATTCTTGTATATATTGGCAGTATTATAGTAGTTATATTCTAGTACATAGGGGCAGTACTATAGTAGTTATATTCTTGTATATATTGGCAGTATTATAGTAGTTATATTCTTGTATATAGGGGGCAGTATTATAGTAGTTATATTCTTGTACATAGGAGCAGTATTATAGTAGTTATATTCTTGTACATAGGGGACAGTATTACGGTAGTTATATTCTTGTACATAGGAGCAGTATTATAGTAGTTATATTCTTGTACATAGGGGACAGTATTACGGTAGTTATATTCTTGTACATAGGAGCAGTATTATAGCAGTTATATTCTTGTACATAGGAGCAGTATTATAGTAGTTATATTCTTGTACATAGGAGCAGTATTATAGTAGTTATATTCTTGTATATAGGGGGCAGTATTATAGTAGTTATATTCTTGTACATAGGAGCAGTATTATAGTAGTTATATTCCTGTACATAGGGCAGTATTATAGTAGTTATATCCTTGTCCATAGGAGCAGTATTATAGTAGTTATATTCTTGTACATAGGAGCAGTATTATAGTAGTTATATTCTTGTATATAGGAGCAGTATTATAGTAGTTATATTCCTGTACATAGGGGCAGTATTATAGTAGTTATATCCTTGTCCATAGGAGCAGTATTATAGTAGTTATATTCTTGTACATAGGGGCAGTATTATAGTAGTTATATTCTTGTACATAGGAGCAGTATTATAGTAGTTATATTCCTGTATATAGGGGCAGTATTATAGCAGTTATATTCTTGTACATAGGGGCAGTATTATAGTAGTTATATTCTTGTACATAGGGCAGTATTATAGTAGTTATATTCTTGTACATAGGGGCAGTATTATAGTAGTTATATTCTTGTATATAGGAGCGGTATTATAGCAGTTATATTCTTGTACATAGGAGCAGTATTATAGTAGTTATATTCTTGTATATAGGGGGCAGTATTATAGTAGTTATATTCCTGTACATAGGGGCAGTATTATAGTAGTTATATCCTTGTCCATAGGAGAGGATAGACGTGTGTTTGTGAGCTCCCAGCAGGGCGGAGGTCTCGGCTTCTGACCCAGGTGGAGGGGAGGGAAGCTGGGCTGATGATCCAGGGAAAGCCCTCAGCCTGGAGTGTGGCTTGCAGCATGGACTTGGTGGTGATGGAAAGCTGGAAATGGTGGCTGGTGAGTCTTCTAAACCTGCTTGTATATGTTGCTGGACTGAGTGGTAAAGTTACAAGGCAAAGTATTTTTAAGCTGGAAATGCAAATCAGCAAATTGCAAGATGAAATTAACAAAGAGACTGATCCGACGATAAAACTGATGAAAAGTGAGAGCCTGGATGATTGCAGGCGAGAGCTGGGCATTCGGAAAGAAAACTTGGACAAAGATGTAAACTCTGTGCCCAGAAAGGAAACTTGGGCTATGGAGAAAAAGAGGGGAACCAGAGCCCAGAAGATGAATAGAAAACAAGTAATGGGTAATAAAGACATTAAATATAAAGCTGTGCACGGTGCGGAGCAAGGAAGTCTGGAAAGAAATGTATCACTGATATCAGCCGCACAATGTGAGGGGTCTGAGGCAGCAGACAATGCTCCAGCAAACCTGGGGTTAACTGCAGTGCCCTCTGTATGCAGCAATGTAGTGAGCACAGCTCCCATGAGTGATAAAGTAAGTGCCCCCTGTACTGACACTGTGTGTGAGACCCCGCTCACTGGTGCTGTATGTGAGACCCCGCTCACTGGTGCTATATGTGAGACCCCGCTCACTGGTGCTGTATGTGAGACCCCGCTCACTGGTGCTGTATGTGAGACCTCACTCACTGGTGCTGTATGTGAGACCCCGCTCACTGGTGCTGTATGTGAGACCCCGCTCGCTGGTGCTGTATGTGAGACCCCGCTAACTGGTGCTGTATGTGAGACCCCGCTCACTGATGCTGTATGTGAGACCCCGCTCACTGGTGCTGTATGTGGGACTCCGCTCACTGGTGCTGTATGTGAGACCCCGCTCACTGGTGCTATATGTGAGACCCCGCTCACTGATGCTGTATGTGAGACCCCGCTCACTGGTGCTGTATGTGGGACTCCGCTCACTGGTGCTGTATGTGAGACCTCACTCACTGGTGCTATATGTGAGACCCTGCTCACTGGTGCTGTATGTGAGACCCCGCTCGCTGGTGCTGTATGTGAGACCCCGCTAACTGGTGCCGTATGTGAGACCCCGCACAGTGCTGTATGTGAGACCCTGCTCACTGGTGCTAGCAACTGTCTGTCTGTAACAGATAATACAAACATTATAATGGACTCTGAACCCTCCATGTCAGTGAATGGAGACCACACTGAAATAATGGACTTTGAATCCTCCATATCAGTGGATGGAGACCACATTGTGAAACAATCAGTAGTGGATCTGGGCATGTCTGCAGCTCAAACAGGTGTCAGTAATCATGGGGCCGGGGAGAGCTCCAGCATTGATCCTTCAGCAGCGGTGGAGATTTCCAGCACTGATCCTCCTGTGGCTGGGGAAATCTCCAGCACTGATCCTCCTGTGGCTGGGGAAAGCTCCAGCACTGACCCATCTGCTGACCAACATCAGTGCAGGAGACTGTTCTCCAATGTCACGAGACTAGTGAACCCTCCACCTCAGAGGAGGAACGCAGTCAGGATTAAGTACATGGGACCAGAGGAGAAAATCCCATCCAGGATCTATATTGGAAAAGTTCTTCTGAAAGAGTTTATGAAGTTTAAGGCGTCTGAGGTCTACGCTCTGATCCATGTCCCATCCAGCAGGATCTATGACATTAGCTTTAAGCTTCAGTGTGATCTGGATCTGTTCTGGAACATCTATAATGATACTAGAGAAGATGAGATCTGGGATCCTCTCCAGTGTATCCAGCTGTCTAAGCCGCAGGAAATAACGGCCACTGTCCTGTTCCAGTCTGAGGTGGTGGCGCTGGCGGATCTGCAGCACTGGCTGAGCCGGCAGTGCATGGTGAGAAGTTATCCTGAGAAGATCTATGATGAGGAGCAAATATGGAATGGAGGATATTCTGTTAAAATCCAGCTTCTACAAGAGAATGGTGTAACCAGAAATCTGCCGCACTCCTTCTACCTGGGCTCAGAGGGGGATATGCTACTACCCCGGTCAGCCACGTCTGTGCCATAGATGTGGGGGCAGGCACCTTGCCATGAACTGCTCTCGTATCACATGCTCATTGTGTGGACAGTTCGGACATACAAAGGACAAATGCACAGGACCCGTCATCTGTAACCTGTGCTCAGGATCCGGGCATACGTTCCGGGATTGTCCTCATGCAGAACATAATAAATATAATGACCAGACTTCCCTGGAAATGATGAAAAAAGATGTCACCAGAGGTGCAGATGTTGTCCAAAAAGCCGGCACTGATGAGGTGATAAATCATAGTAACAGTCAAACTGCTCCAAAATCTGATGTGTTACTAACAGATGCTGCACTACTAGGACCACCAGCCACTGAAGAAAAACGTAAAGTACCACCAGTCTCTAAAGACAGAGTTAAACCACCATCCGCCACTAAAGTGAGATCTAAGCAATGGGCAGCTGCTAAAGTAGGCCCTAAAAAATCTATCACTAAAGAGAGACCTAAGGTGTCCAGAAAACTTGTCACTAAACTGTCCAAGCATCAGCCCAGTACATCTATAGAGGCAGATGAACTGTCCGCAGTGTCCAGTGTGGATGAGGAAGGTTTTGTGACCATAAAAAGGAAAAATGTCTTTGTGGATTCCTCCAGAAAAGTCACAACAGCACAGAAAACCTCTGAGCCTCCAGAGCTGGCGATAAGTCCGGGACGTTACAGTGTACTGGGAGAAGAAGACCAAGAAGAGGCACAAATGGAGCAAAGTCCTTCATGCACCATAAAAAATGTCCCTGATGAGGTGGATCCTGACTCTCCGGTGTCCACAAAGAGATGGGGCACTGCAGGTGACAGCAGTGGAAGGAGGAAGAAGACCAGAAAGTCTCAGTGATCAGGATGCGGCTGAGAATAAGCTCCATTAATGTGAACAGTGTGAGGACTGGAAGCCGGCGGCAGGCGATTTACCAGCGTTTGTCTGACGAGAGATCTGACATCTTCTTCTTACAGGAGACGTATCTGAAATGCAATGCCCATGTGTATGCAGCCAAGAGAGACTGGAGACTTGGTCCATCATTCTGGTCCTTCGGGCTGGAGAGGAATGACGGTGTGGGGATCCTCTTTAATACCATGGATGTACAGGTGAACAGAGTCCTGGAGATCTGTCCGGGCTGCTGTCTAATGCTGGACTTTACATTGGACTCCATCCTTTATAGAGCAATAAACATTTATGCTCCGCAGACCAGAAAAGAGCGGAGGGAACTGTTTGATCACATGAAGCCATATTGCTTTACCTCTAAAGTGTTTATATTGTGTGGGGATTTCAATAGTGTATCTTGTAATGTGGACAGAACCAGCAGTCACAAGAAACTGAGATATGATGAGACTTTTCTTAATAACATAGTCCAGCAGGCCCACCTAGTAGACCCCCATGGTTCCTATCATACCAGTAAGACATACACATACCATAAGGGTGGTAATGCCAGCAGAATAGATCGGGTGTATATAAAGAGAGAGACGAGATGCTCTCAGTACAGGATCAGCCCTCTGGAGTTCTCTGACCATTGTATGGTGAGCGTGACGCTGGATCTGGCCCAAGCTATGGTCTGTGGAAAGGGGTACTGGAAGATGAATAGCTCCATGATCCAAGATCCACGGTTCAGAGAGGCCTTCACCACCTTCTATAATGATCGTAGGACCACCCAATGTATGTGTGATGACACAGCCGAGTGGTGGGAGACCATGAAAATTGACATCAAGCAGTTTATTATACGAGCAGCCAGGAGACATAGTAATATGGCGTATATGAGATACTGTGCCCTGAGACTGCACCTGAGCCGGCTATATAGCAGGATGAATGGTGGTGAGGAGGTGGATGGACAGAGCGTCAGCCATATAAAGCAGCGAATGAGGGAGCTGCAGTATGATCGCCTCAAGTCTCTCAAGGCGGAGGGACAGTTTGATAATTGGGGCGTCCATAACCCAGATCCCTTTATTGCCTGTAAAAACAGGGTTAATAAGAAGCTAATCACTGGCTTGTTGGATGAGAATGGGGTGGAGCAGTCACAGCAGGAGAAAGTCCACAAGATCATTGGTGATTATTATAGAGATCTGTATAAAGGGGCTCATATCAATGAGGAGGACATTAAGGTCTATCTGAAGGGGGTGTCCCTACCAACGTTAGACCCGGCACAGGCAGATAGTATGGCCGCTCCTATAACTGAGGAGGAGGTGAAGAAGAGCATTGACTCCTTAAAGGCCAACAAGAGCCCGGGGCTGGACGGCCTAACCAGCGAGTTTTATAGAGAGTTCAGGGACTTATTAGCTCCGGATCTGGTGCAGATGTATAATGATTGCCTCTCTGCAGGGAAGCTCCTATAGTCCCAGTATAAGTCTGTTCTGGTTCTCCTGGCAAAGAAGGGAAATCTGAAAGATATAAAGAACTGGCGTCCATTGTCTTTGCTGAACACGGATTATAAAATTCTGGCCAAGATCTTGTATTATCGGCTGAGGGAGGTGGCAGGTGAGCTCATCATCGCCAACCAGACGTGTGGTGTGAAGGGTCGGACGATAGAGGACTCATTGCTGTTGGTGAGAGAAGCTGTGACGTACATTAAGCAGCACCATGTGGGGGCGTATGTTGTGGGCTTAGACCAGAGTAAAGCCTTTGATAGAGTCCATCATGACTACCTGTATCAGGTGCTGTTACAGTATGGCCTTGTCACGCTGTATAGCAGATATATATATGTGATGTCAGTAATCTATATCAAAAGGGCAACATACTATATAACATGCGCATAGATATATGATAACATAGATTTACCTGACAGAATGTCCAGTGGGTCAAAACGGAATCCGTTATACGCTGTCTCCGGCTAGAGGGTGACCGGGGTCTAAGCTGACCCTAAACTGGGGTCCTAACTAATCCCTCAACCTGGAGGTACTGTTAAAGGTACAGAGGTCCAGGCCACCAGCGTAAACCCTGTCTCCTATCAATCCCTGCCAACTGTATTCTAGTCCTAAGAAGGACCCTGAATACCACCAAAGGGAATGAACAGGTAACGGTTAATGAACAGAAAGACATACAAGAAAGACAAGAAATAAAGTAAATAAAGTCTTACATACAACACTCACACACAGTAGGAACACCTAAGGTCTCAGAGATAAACTATAAGCTATAAGAGTAAAAACAACTAAGGAGCTCTTAGCTTAAGTATTCTCAGAACCGCTCCAGTCTGCTAGACTACATGAATGCTTTCACCGGCGTCTAACACCCAGACTGGCAGGAATATAAAGGAAACTAATTAGAACATAATCAAAAGCAGCCGGGCGAGGCTGGACCTAGTCTTAGCAAAGAGCTAGGTAAAATTAACTCTCTCATTACCAAACACAAAGAAACAGCAGCTCAGCTGTGAGAAGTCAGAATGTGCAATCGCGACGATCTTCGTGGCGATGCACCCATGACAGTACCCCCCCTTCTACGAGGGGCCTCCGGACCCTCATGACCAGGTCTGTCCGGGTAAGTTGTGTGAAAGGTCCGAACCAATCGATCTGCGTTAGCATCAGACGCAGGGACCCACGTCCTCTCCTCAGGACCATACCCCCTCCAATGAACTAAGTACTGAGGGGATCAGCGACTGAGACGTGAGTCAATGATTTTCGACCCATGAAATTCCACGTTATCATTGACTACCACTGAAGGAGGAGGTAGAGGTGACGGTATGACTGGTGCCACATACTTTTTAAGTAATGACTTGTGAAACACATTATGATTTTTAAACGTAGGAGGGAGGTCCAGACGAAATGCCACAGGATTAATTATGGAACTGATCCTGTACGGCCCGATGAATCTGGGACCCAACCTCCAGGAGGGAACTTTAAGTTTTATATTCCTGGTAGACAACCACACCAGATCGTTCACCTTCAGATCTCGACCAGAAACTCTCCCCCTATCAGCCATCCGTTTGTAACGGTTCTCCGTAACCTTCAGTCTTAACCGATCTGGAACTATCAGTCTCCCTGGAAGTCCCACAGGGGTGTCCCCCTGAGCCCCCAATACCTCCCCCTCAAGCTCAGAGCATACAGCTGACACTACAACTCCCTCCTGAGGAATAGGAACCGGATCATCCATCCTCCCGGTCCCTGGGAAAGTACGAGATAAGGCATCAGGAAGCAACTTTATTGAGCAGTCATATGCGCGATGAGGAGGTAACTCTTTACACCCCTCCTCTGAGAACATCTCCCCAAAGTCCTCCAGAAAAGGAGGCAAAGTCCTAGGCACAACCGCACCGATGACCGTGCTCATGCAGTTATTCTTGCAAAATTCACCCCACTGGCTTATCTTTCTGGATTGCCAATCAATCACTGGGTTATGTTTAGCCAACCAAGGAAGTCCCAACACAATAGGAGTAGTTAGACCCTCCAACACATAACAAGACAATTGCTCTTTATGTATTGCCCCTACTCGAAGATCTATGTTATGAACAGCTTGTACCAAGCTACCTTGACCAAGAGGTCTAGAATCAATAGAGAGTATAGGGACCGGTTTGGCCAATACACTCAGTTGCATACCATGCACCTGGGCAAACCGAGCGTCCACCAGATTAGCCCCGGACCCACTATCAAGAAAAACAGAAATCCTCTCAGTTCTAGTACCAATCACCACCTCCGCAGGCACGAGAAACTGAGAGGGATTTGGGGACGAAATACACACTCCCAGGTTAACTCCTTGGCTCAAAGAGGTCCGGGATGGACACCCCCCAACAAAATGTCCCTCTCTCCCGCAAAAGAAACACCTTCTAGTCTTGCGGCGCACCGCCGATTCCCTCCTACAAAATGATGTCCCTCCCAACTGCATGGGTTCCTCAGAACAGACCAGGGGAACCTCAGTATAAGGGACTTTAGTAGTAGGTGGAGTCATCACGGGGGGCGGAGTTACCTCGCGTCTTCCCCGAAGTCGTCTATCAATGCGAATAGCGAGGGCCATAGCAGCCTCCAGTGATGGAGGAGAATCATACTGAGCCAACACATCTTTTAATTTGTCAGACAACCCTTGACAAAACTGGCTCCTAAGAGCTGGGTCATTCCACTGAGTATCTGTTGCCCATCTACGGAACTCAGAAGAATATTCCTCCGCTGGACGATTTCCTTGCCGTATTTTACGTAACCTTGTTTCAGCAAGGGAGACTCGATCCGGATCATCATATACCAGACCCAGGGCAGTAAAAAATTGATCCACTGACTGGAGATCTGGGGAGCCTGGAGGAATAGAGAACGCCCAAGATTGAGGGTCCCCTTGTAAGAGCGAGATAACAATTCCCACCCTCTGCTCTTCACTCCCAGATGACCGAGGCCGCAGCCGAAAGTACAATTTACATGCCTCCCGGAAAGTAAAAAATTTGTCCCGCCCACCAGTGAACCTGTCCGGGAGAGCAACCTTAGGTTCAGATCTGGTTTGCTCCGGGGGGGACAAAACCTTGGACTTAATGTCTGCAAATTCCATGGACAACCCCTGCAACTGCCGGGCCAGCTGGGCTACTGGATCCATGACAGCTGGGGAGAATCTTTAGTTGGGCCGGTGAAAATGTCACGCTGTATAGCAGATATACATATGTGATGTCAGTAATCTATATCAAAAGGGCAACATACTATATAACATGCGCATAGATATATGATAACATAGATTTACCTGACAGAATGTCCAGTGGGTCAAAACGGAATCCGTTATACGCTGTCTCCGGCTAGAGGGTGACCGGGGTCTAAGCTGACCTAAACTGGGGTCCTAACTAATCCCTCAACCTGGAGGTACTGTTAAAGGTACAGAGGTCCAGGCCACCAGCGTAAACCCTGTCTCCTATCAATCCCTGCCAACTGTATTCTAGTCCTAAGAAGGACCCTGAATACCACCAAAGGGAATGAACAGGTAACGGTTAATGAACAGAAAGACATACAAGAAAGACAAGAAATAAAGTAAATAAAGTCTTACATACAACACTCACACACAGTAGGAACACCTAAGGTCTCAGAGATAAACTATAAGCTATAAGAGTAAAAACAACTAAGGAGCTCTTAGCTTAAGTATTCTCAGAACCGCTCCAGTCTGCTAGACTACATGAATGCTTTCACCGGCGTCTAACACCCAGACTGGCAGGAATATAAAGGAAACTAATTAGAACATAATCAAAAGCAGCCGGGCGAGGCTGGACCTAGTCTTAGCAAAGAGCTAGGTAAAATTAACTCTCTCATTACCAAACACAAAGAAACAGCAGCTCAGCTGTGAGAAGTCAGAATGTGCAATCGCGACGATCTTCGTGGCGATGCACCCATGACAGGCCTCCCAATGCGGTTTGTGCAGTGGCTGCGGTGTCTGTATAAGGGAGCTATAAGCCTACCACTAATTAATGGTCACTTGGCCGAGCCCTTCAAGATCCTGTCAGGGGTGAGGCAGGGTTGTCCTCTCAGCCCAGTGTTGTATGTCTTCAGTCTTGATCCTTTCCTCAGAAAAGTGCAGGATCATAGAGATTTTACAGGGCTGAGGTGCCGCCTGCAGAATATGGTGGAGGAGGTAAAGTTCTGCGCCTATGCGGATGATGTGTCGGTTGTGGTGTCTTCTAGAGATGACTGTGCGGCTCTACAGCAGGAGATCACAGCCTTCTCTAATGTATCTAACTCCTCTGTGAACATGGAGAAGAGCGAGGCCCTGTGGCTGGGGAGTGACCGTGATGTCTTCTCTGTGCCCTTCAGAACAGTTCAGGGTCAGATAAAGATTCTGGGAGTTGTGTTTGGTGCTGTAGATGATGGGAAGGTGAATTGGGAGGAGAAGCTGGTGGTGTGTGAGCAGAAGGTGCAGAGCTGGAGACACTGGAAGCTGACGTATCTGGAGAAGATCCGCCTGCTGAAGACCTTCCTGCTCCCGCTCTTCCTCTATATCAGTGTGGTGTTCCCGGTGCCAGATACGTTGCTCCCCAGACTTACCAATGTCTTCTTTCACTTCTTGTGGGGTAACAGAGTGAATGTGGTCAGGAGAAACATTGTCTACCTCCCTCATAAGGATGGTGGTCTCTCCATGCCTTGTCCAGAGCTCTTCTTTAATCTTTTGTTTCTTATGAAGAATTTTTCGTTTTGTAAGAATTTAGAGAAGGCGCCTTGGTCTTGTTTGTTTAAGAGCCAGATCCAGCATTTTGTGTCTGTGTGGTCGGTAGGGGACCCCATCAAGAGAATCTCAGGACGACTGAAGAATAATGTTTCTTGGTATGGTGTCAACATAATAAGTAAGGTCGTCAGATGGAGGATCCTGTATGATGATGTCAAGCAGCTCAGTAGGAAGGAGCTGTATAAGAATGTCCTGTCATCTCACTTCAGTGTCCAGGTACAACTGAGGGGCGCTCCGAGTCTAGATGTGAAACAGGCTGCAAAAAACGTGCTCGATCCCAGAGTTCCCCCTCATATGAGAGACGTAGCGTGGCTGGCGCTCCATGGTAAAATGTACGTTAGAGATAATCTAAAGTGCAGGAATGTATCAGACAGATCCTGTCACAGAGAAGAGTGCCCCCATATACTGGAGACGATGGACCATCTGCTGTTAGAGTGTCCCTTTAGTATACAGGTATGGGAGTCTGTGTCCTTGTCCCTAAAGTTACCGCACCTGGTGGGACAGTCGTATGGTCAGCTGCTGTACGGAGACTTCCAACCTGAGCTCAGGGCGTATAACAGAAGCACTCTGTATATAATAAATGTGGTGACCATCTACCACCTGTGGTGTGCACGGTGCTGCCTGCTCATCAATAAGGAAGTCCTGTCCTGTGACACTGTCAGGTATAAGATCCTAGAAAGTCTCAAGACCGTATATAAGAAGGATATAAAGAGTAACACAGGTAATGTGACCTGGAGGAACATCCATGTATCTGGATCTGTCAATGTTTACTAATGTTATTCTGTATGTGATGTAACAACACAATATTTTATCAGATTTTAATGTAATATTTCTGTAATATATTGTTGTCAGTTTTTAAATAAAAAGATCATTATAGTAGTTATATTCTTGTACATAGGGGCAGTATTATAGTAGTTATATTCTTGTACATAGGAGCAGTATTATAGTAGTTATATTCTTGTACATAGGAGCAGTATTATAGTAGTTATATTCTTGTATATAGGAGCAGTATTTTAGTAGTTATATTCTTGTACATAGGGGCAGTATTATAGTAGTTATATTCTTGTACATAGGAGCAGTATTATAGTAGTTATATTCTTGTACATAGGAGCAGTATTATAGTAGTTATATTCTTGTATATAGGGGCAGTATTATAGTAGTTATATTCTTGTACATAGGAGCAGTATTATAGTAGTTATATTCTTGTACATAGGAGCAGTATTATAGTAGTTATATTCTTGTACATAGGAGCAGTATTATAGTAGTTATATTCTTGTACATAGGAGCAGTATTATAGTAGTTATATTCTTGTATATAGGGGCAGTATTATAGTAGTTATATTCTTGTACATAGGAGCAGTATTATAGTAGTTATATTCTTGTATATAGGGAGCAGTATTATAGTAGTTATATTCTTGTACATAGGAGCAGTATTATAGTAGTTATATTCTTGTCCATAGGGGCAGTATTATAGTAGTTATATTCTT
This sequence comes from Oophaga sylvatica, assembly GCA_033576555.1. Classification (NCBI taxonomy): domain Eukaryota; kingdom Metazoa; phylum Chordata; class Amphibia; order Anura; family Dendrobatidae; genus Oophaga; species Oophaga sylvatica. Next base: position 12,664 of record JARQOD010008370.1, on the reverse strand, counting down.
GTATATAGGGAGCAGTATTATAGTAGTTATATTCTTGTACATAGGAGCAGTATTATAGTAGTTATATTCTTGTACATAGGAGCAGTATTATAGTAGTTATATTCTTGTATATAGGGGGCAGTATTATAGTAGTTATATTCTTGTACATAGGAGCAGTATTATAGTAGTTATATTCTTGTATATAGGAGCAGTATTATAGTAGTTATATTCTTGTCCATAGGGGCAGTATTATAGTAGTTATATTCTTGTATATAGGGGGCAGTATTATAGTAGTTATATTCTTGTACATAGGAGCAGTATTATAGTAGTTATATTCTTGTACATAGGAGCAGTATTATAGTAGTTATATTCTTGTATATAGGGACAGTATTATAGTAGTTATATTCTTGTACATAGGAGCAGTATTATAGTAGTTATATTCTTGTATATAGGAGCAGTATTATAGTAGTTATATTCTTGTACATAGGAGCAGTATTATAGTAGTTATATTCTTGTACATAGGAGCAGTATTATAGTAGTTATATTCTTGTATATAGGAGCAGTATTATAGTAGTTATATTCTTGTATATAGGGGCAGTATTATAGTAGTTATATTCTTGTATATAGGAGCAGTATTATAGTAGTTATATTCTTGTACATAGGGGCAGTATTATACTAGTTATATTCTTGTACATAGGAGCAGTATTATAGTAGTTATATTCTTGTATATAGGGGGCAGTATTATAGTAGTTATATTCTTGTACATAGGAGCAGTATTATAGTAGTTATATTCTTGTACATAGGGGACAGTATTACGGTAGTTATATTCTTGTACATAGGAGCAGTATTATAGTAGTTATATTCTTGTACAAAGGGGCAGTATTATAGTAGTTATTCTTGTACATAGGGGCAGTATTATAGTAGTTATATTCTTGTATATACGGGCAGTATTATAGTAGTTATATTCTTGTATATAGGAGCAGTATTATAGTAGTTATATTCTTGTACATAGGGGCAGTATTATAGTAGTTATATTCTTGTATATAGGGGCAGTATTATAGTAGTTATATTCTTGTACATAGGAGCAGTATTATAGTAGTTATATTCTTGTACATAGGGGCAGTATTATAGTAGTTATATTCCTGTACATAGGGGCAGTATTATAGTAGTTATATCCTTGTCCATAGGAGAGGATAGACGTGTGTTTGTGAGCTCCCAGCAGGGCGGAGGTCTCGGCTTCTGACCCAGGTGGAGGGGAGGGAAGCTGGGCTGATGATCCAGGGAAAGCCCTCAGCTTGGAGTGTGGCTTGCAGCATGGACCTGGTGGTGATGGAAAGCTGGAAATGGTGGCTGGTGAGTCTTCTAAACCTGCTTGTTATGTTGCTGGATTGAGTGGTAAAGTTACAAGGCAAAGTATTTTTAAGCTGGAAATGCAAATCAGCAAATTGCAAGATGAAATTAACAAAGAGACTGATCCGACGATAAAACTGATGAAAAGTGAGAGCCTGGATGATTGCAGGCGAGAGCTGGGCATTCGGAAAGAAAACTTGGACAAAGATGTAAACTCTGTGCCCAGAAAGGAAACTTGGGCTATGGAGAAAAAGAGGAGAACCAGAGCCCAGAAGATGAACAGAAAACAAGTAATGGGTAATAAAGACATTAAATATAAAGCTGTGCACGGTGCGGAGCAAGGAAGTCTGGAAAGAAATGTATCACTGATATCAGCCGCACAATGTGAGGGGTCTGAGGCAGCAGACAATGCTCCAGAGGAAAGTGTGTCAGCAAATGTGGGGTTAACTGCAGTGCCCTCTGTATGCAGCAATGTAGTGAGCACAGCTCCCATGAGTGATAAAGTAAGTGCCCCCTGTACTGACACTGTGTGTGAGACCCCGCTCAGTGCTGTGTGTGAGACCCCACTCACTGATGCTGTATGTGAGACCCCGCTCACTGGTGCTGTATGTGAGACCCTGCTAACTGGTGCTGTATGTGAGACCCCGCTCACTGGTGCTGTATGTGAGACCCGCTCACTGGTACTGTGTGTGAGACCCCGCTCACTGGTGCTATATGTGGGTCCCTGCTAACTGGTGCTGTATGTGAGACCCCGCTCACTGGTGCTGTATGTGAGACCCCGCTCACTGGTGCTATATGTGGGTCCCTGCTAACTGGTGCTATATGTGAGACCCCGCTAACTGGTGCCGTATGTGAGACCCCGCACAGTGCTGTATGTGAGACCCCGCTCACTGGTGCTAGCAACTGTCTGTCTGTAACAGATAATACGAACATTATAATGGACTCTGAACCCTCCATGTCAGTGAATGGAGACCACACTGAAATGATAATGGACTTTAAATCCTCCATATCAGTGGATGGAGACCACATTGTGAAACAATCAGTAGTGGATCTGGGCATGTCTGCAGCTCAAACAGGTGTCAGTAATCATGGGGCTGGAGAGAGCTCCAGCACTGATCCTTCAGCAGCGGTGGAGATTTCTAGCACTGATCCTCCTGTGGCTGGGGAAAGCTCCAGCACTGACCCATCTGCTGACCAACATCAGTTCAGGAGACTGTTCTCCAATGTCACGAGACTAGTGAACCCTCCACCTCAGAGGAGGAACGCAGTCAGGATAAAGTACATGGGACCAGAGGAGAAAATCCCATCCAGAATCTATATTGGAAAAGTTCTTCTGAAAGAGTTTATGAAATTTAAGGCGTCTGAGGTCTACGCTCTGATCCATGTCCCATCCAGCAGGATCTATGACATCAGCTTTAAGCTCCAGTGTGATCTGGATCTGTTCTGGAGCGTCTATAATGACACTAGAGAAGATGAGATCTGGGATCATCTCCAGTGTATCCAGCTGTCTAAGCCGCAGGAAATAACGGCCACTGTCCTGTTCCAGTCTGAGGTGGTGGCGCTGGCGGATCTGCAGCATTGGCTGAGCCGGCAGTGCATGGTGAGAAGTTATCCTGAGAAGATCTATGATGAGGAGCAAATATGGAATGGAGGATATTCTGTTAAAATCCAGCTTCTACAAGAGAATGGTGTAACCAGAAATCTGCCGCACTCCTTCTACCTGGGCTCAGAGGGGGATATGCTACTACCCCGGTCAGCCACGTCTGTGCCATAGATGTGGGGGCAGCCACCTCGCCATGAACTGCTCTCGTATCACATGCTCATTGTGTGGACAGTTTGGACATACAAAGGACAAATGCACAGGACCCGTCATCTGTAACCTGTGCTCAGGATCCGGGCATACGTTCCGGGATTGCCCTCATGCAGAACATAATAAATATAGTGACCAGACTTCCCTGGAAATGATGAAAAAAGATGTCACCAGAGGTGCAGATGTTGTCCAAGAAGCCGGCACTGATGAGGTGATAAATCATAGTAACAGTCAAACTACTCCAAAATCTGATGTGTTACTAACAGATGCTGCACTACTAGGACCACCAGCCACTGAAGAAAAACGTAAAGTACCACCAGTCTCTAAAGACAGAGTTAAACCACCATCCGCCACTAAAGTAAGATCTAAGCAATGGTCAGCTGCTAAAGTAGGCCCTAAAAAATCTATCACTAAAGAGAGACTTAAGTTGTCCAGAAAACTTGTCACTAAACTGTCCAAGCATCAGCCCAGTACATCTATAGAGGCAGATGAACTGTCCGCAGTGTCCAGTGTGGATGAGGATGGTTTTGTGACCATAAAAAGGAAAAATGTCTTTGTGGATTCCTCTAGAAAAGTCACAACAGCACAGAAAACCTCTGAGCCTCCAGAGCTGGCGATAAGTCCGGGACGTTACAGTGTACTGGGAGAAGAAGACCAAGAAGAGGCACAAATGGAGCAAAGTCCTTCATGCACCATAAAAAATGTCCCTGATGAGGTGGATCCTGACTCTCCGGTGTCCACAAAGAGATGGGGCACTGCAGGTGACAGCAGTGGAAGGAGGAAGAAGACCAGAAAGTCTCAGTGATCAGGATGCGGCTGAGAATAAGCTCCATTAATGTGAACAGTGTGAGGACTGGTAGCCGGCGGCAGGCGATTTACCAGCGTTTGTCTGACGAGAGATCTGACATCTTCTTCTTACAGGAGACGTATCTGAAATGCAATGCTCATGTGTATGCAGCCAAGAGAGACTGGAGACTTGGTCCATCATTCTGGTCCTTCGGGCTGGAGAGGAATGACGGTGTGGGGATCCTCTTTAATACCATGGATGTACAGGTGGACAGAGTCCTGGAGATCTGTCCGGGCCGCTGTCTGATGCTGGACTTTACATTGGACTCCATCCTTTATAGAGCAATAAACATTTATGCTCCGCAGACCAGAAAAGAGCGGAGGGAACTGTTTGATCACATGAAGCCATATTGCTTTACCTCTAAAGTGTTTATTGTGTGGGGATTTCAATAGTGTGTCTTGTAATGTGGACAGAACCAGCAGTCACAAGAAACTGAGATATGATGAGACGTTTCTTAATAACATAGTCCAGCAGGCCCACCTAGTAGACCCCCATGGTTCCCATCATACCAGTAAGACATACACATACCATAAGGGTGGTAATGCCAGCAGAATAGATCGGGTGTATATAAAGAGAGAGACGAGATGCTCTCAGTACAGGATCAGCCCTCTGGAGTTCTCTGACCATTGTATGGTGAGCGTGACGCTGGATCTGGCCCAAGCTATGGTCTGTGGAAAGGGGTACTGGAAGATGAATAGCTCCATGATCCAAGATCCACGGTTCAGAGAGGCCTTCACCACCTTCTATAATGATCGTAGGACCACCCAATGTATGTGTGATGACACAGCCGAGTGGTGGGAGACCATGAAAAGTGACATCAAGCAGTTTATTATCCGAGCAGCCAGGAGACATAGTAATATGGCGTATATGAGATACTCTGCCCTGAGACTGCACCTGAGCCGGCTATATAGCAGGATTAATGGTGGTGAGGAGGTGGATGGACAGAGCGTCAGCCATATAAAGCAGCGAATGAGGGAGCTGCAGTATGATCGCCTCAAGTCTCTCAAGGCTGAGGGACAGTTTGATAATTGGGGCGTCCATAACCCAGATCCCTTTATTGCCTGTAAAAAAAGGGTTAATAAGAAGCTAATCACTGGCTTGTTGGATGAGAGTGGGGTGGAGCAGTCACAGCAGGAGAAAGTCCACAAGATCATTGGTGATTATTATAGAGATCTGTATAAAGGGGCTCATATCAATGAGGAGGACATTAAGGTCTATCTGAAGGGGGTGTCCCTACCAACGTTAGAGCTGGCACAGGCAGATAGTATGGCCGCTCCTATAACTGAGGAGGAGGTGAAGAAGAGCATTGACTCCTTAAAGGCCAACAAGAGCCCAGGGCTGGACGGCCTGACCAGCGAGTTTTATAGAGAGTTCAGGGACTTATTAGCTCCGGATCTGGTGCAGATGTATAATGATTGCCTCTCTGCAGGGAAGCTCCTACAGTCCCAGTATAAGTCTGTTCTGGTTCTCCTGGCAAAGAAGGGAAATCTGAAAGATATAAAGAATTGGCGTCCATTGTCTTTGCTGAACACGGATTATAAAATTCTGGCCAAGATCTTGTATTATCGGCTGAGGGAGGTGGCAGGTGAGCTCATCATCGCCAACCAGACATGTGGTGTGAAGGGTCGGACGATAGAGGACTCATTGCTGTTGGTGAGAGAAGCTGTGACGTACATTAAGCAGCACCATGTGGGGGCGTATGTTGTGGGCTTAGACCAGAGTAAAGCCTTTGATAGAGTCCATCATGACTACTTGTATCAGGTGCTGTTACAGTATGGCCTCCCAATGCGGTTTGTGCAGTGGCTGCGGTGTCTGTATAAGGGAGCTATAAGCCTACCACTAATTAATGGTCACTTGGCCGAGCCCTTCAAGATCCTGTCAGGGGTGAGGCAGGGTTGTCCTCTCAGCCCAGTGTTGTATGTCTTCAGTCTTGATCCTTTCCTCAGAAAAGTGCAGGATCATAGAGATTTTACAGGGCTGAGGTGCCGCCTGCAGAATATGGTGGAGGAGGTAAAGTTCTGCGCCTATGCGGATGATGTGTCGGTTGTGGTGTCTTCTAGAGATGACTGTGCGGCTCTACAGCAGGAGATCACAGCCTTCTCCAATGTATCTAACTCCTCTGTGAACATGGAGAAGAGCGAGGCCCTGTGGCTGGGGAGTGACCGTGATGTCTTCTCTGTGCCCTTCAGAACAGTTCAGGGTCAGATAAAGATTCTGGGAGTTGTGTTTGGTGCTGTAGATGAAGGGAAGGTGAATTGGGAGGAGAAGCTGGTGTTGTGTGAGCGGAAGGTGCAGAGCTGGAGACACTGGAAGCTGACGTATCTGGAGAAGATCCGCCTGCTGAAGACCTTCCTGCTCCCGCTCTTCCTCTATATCAGTGTGGTGTTCCCGGTAGCAGATACGTTGCTCCCCAGACTTACCAATGTCTTCTTTCACTTCTTGTGGGGTAACAGAGTGAATGTGGTCAGGAGAAACATTGTCTACCTCCCTCATAAGGATGGTGGTCTCTCCATGCCTTGTCCAGAGCTCTTCTTTAATCTTTTGTTTCTTATGAAGAATTTTTCGTTTTGTAAGAATTTAGAGAAGGCGCCTTGGTCTTGTTTGTTTAAGAGCCAGATCCAGCAGTTTGTGTCCGTGTGGTCGATAGGGGACCCCATCAAGAGAATCTCAGGACGACTGAAGAATAATGTTTCTTGGTATGGTGTCAACATAATAAGTAAGGTCGTCAGATGGAGGATCCTGTACGATGATGTCAAGCAGCTCAGTAGGAAGGAGCTGTATAAGAATGTCCTGTCATCTCACTTCAGTGTCCAGGTACAACTGAGGGGCGCTCCGAGTCTAGATGTAAAACAGGCTGCAAAAAACGTGCTCGATCCCAGAGTTCCCCCTGATATGAGAGACGTAGCGTGGCTGGCGCTCCATGGTAAAATGTATTGTTAGAGATAATCTAAAGTGCAGGAATGTATCAGACAGATCCTGTCCCAGAGAAGAGTGCCCCCATATACTGGAGACGATGGACCATCTGCTGTTAGAGTGTCCCTTTAGTATACAGGTATGGGAGTCTGTGTCCTTGTCCCTAAAGTTACCGCACCTGGTGGGACAGTCGTATGCTCAGCTGCTGTACGGAGACTTCCAACCTGAGCTCATGGCGTATAACAGAAGCACTCTGTATATAATAAATGTGGTGACCATCTACCACCTGTGGTGTGCACGGTGCTGCTGCTCATCAATAAGGAAGTCCTGTCCTGTGACACTGTCAGGTATAAGATCCTAGAAAGTCTCAAGACCGTATATAAGAAGGATATAAAGAGTAACACAGGTAATGTCACCTGGAGGAACATCCATGTATCTGGATCTGTCAATGTTTACTAATGTTATTCTGTATGTGATGTAACAACACAATATTTTATCAGATTTTAATGTAATATTTCTGTAATATATTGTTGTCAGTTTTTAAATAAAAAGATCATTATAGTAGTTATATTCTTGTACATAGGGGCAGTATTATAGTAGTTATATTCTTGTCATTTGGGGCAGTATTATAGTAGTTATATTCTTGTACATAGGGGCAGTATTATAGTAGTTATATTCTTGTACACAGGAGCTGCTCATCAATAAGAGTCTGTCTGTACACTGGATCAGTGTAATTAGATCTAGAATAGTTAAAGACAGTATATAAGAAGGATATATAAGAGAGTATTATAGTTATATGTTACTGGAGGAACTATCCATGTATCTGGATTTCAATGTTGTATAATGTTATTCTGCTATTGATGTATAAAACATAATATATATTTTTATAAGATTTTAATTGTATTTTTCTGTAATATATTGTTGTCAGTTTTTACATAAAAGATCATTATAGTAGTTATATTCTTGTACATAGGGGCAGTATTATAGTAGTTATATTCTTGTACATAGGGCAGTATTATAGTAGTTATATTCTGTACATAGGGCAGTATTATAGTAGTTATATTCTTGTACACAGGAGCAGTACTATAGTAGTTATATTCTTGTACACAGGAGCAGTATTATAGTAGTTATATTCTAGTACATAGGGGCAGTATTATAGTAGTTATATTCTTGTACATAGGAGCAGTATTATAGTAGTTATATTCTTGTACACAGGAGCAGTATTATAGTAGTTATATTCTAGTACATAGGGGCAGTATTATAGTAGCTATATTCTTGTACATAGGAGCAGTATTATAGTAGTTATATTCTTGTACACTAGGAGCAGTATTATAGTAGTTATATTCTTGTACATAGGGGCAGTATTATAGTAGTTATATTCTATACATAGGGCATGTATTATAGTAGTTATATTCTTGTACATAGGAGCAGTATTATAGTAGTTATATTCTTGTACATAGGGGCAGTATTATAGTAGTTATATTCTGTACATAGGGCAGTATTATAGTAGTTATATTCTGTACATGGAGCAGTATTATAGTAGTTATATTTGTACATAGGAGCAGTATTATAGTAGTTATATTCTTGTACAAGGAGCAGTATTATAGTAGTTATATTCTTGTACATAGGAGCAGTATTATAGTAGTTATATTCTAGTACATAGGGGCAGTATTATAGTAGTTATATTCTTGTACATAGGGGCAGTATTATAGTAGTTATATTTTGTACATAGGGGCAGTATTATAGTAGTTATATTCTGTACATAGGGGCAGTATTATAGTAGTTATATTCTTGTACATAGGAGCAGTATTATAGTAGTTATATTCTTGTACATAGGGCAGTATATAGTAGTTATATTCTTGTACATAGGAGGCAGTATTATAGTAGTTATATTCTGTACATAGGGGCAGTATTATAGTAGTTATATTCTTGTACATAGGAGCAGTATTATAGTAGTTATATTCTTGTACATAGGGGCAGTATTATAGTAGTTATATTCTGTACATAGGAGGCAGTATTATAGTAGTTATATTCTTGTACATAGGAGGCAGTATTATAGTAGTTATATTCTTGTACATAGGAGCAGTATTATAGTAGTTATATTCTTGTACATAGGGGCAGTATTATAGAGTTATATTCTTGTATAAGGCAGTATTATAGTAGTTATATTCTTGTAATAGGAGCAGTATTATAGTAGTTATATTCTTGTACATAGGGCAGTATTATAGTATTATATTTTTGTACATAGGGGCAGTATTTATGTAGTTATATTCTTGTACATAGAGCAGTATTATAGTAGTTATATTCTTGTCATAGTAGCATATTATAGTAGTTAATTCTTGTACATAGGGGCAGTATTATAGTAGTAATATTATTGTATATAGTAGCAGTATTATAGTGAAAATTAATTCCGGTATAATAGGGCAGTATTATAGTAGTTAATTCTTGTACATAGGAGCAGTATTATAGTAGTTATATTCTTGTACATAGGGCAGTATTATAGTAGTTATATTCTTGTACATAGGGGGCAGTATTATAGTAGTTATATTCTTGTACATAGGAGCAGTATTATAGTAGTTATATTCTTGTACATAGCGAGCAGTATTATAGTAGTTATATTCTTGTACATAGGGCAGTATTATAGTAATTATATTTTTTTACATAGGGGCAGTATTATAGTAGTTATATTCTTGTACATAGGGGCAGTATTATAGTAGTTATATTCTTGTACATAGGAGCAGTATTATAGTAGTTATATTCTTGTATATAGGGGCAATTTTTATTGTAAAAACCAAACAAATACAAATATACTGACATTCCTCCAGTAATATAAATTCACTTGGATTGTACATTCATTACATATCCGGATTATACATATAAAATTATCTTAAAGAGTCCATACACCTGGTTGGAAAAAAAAAAACCCATCATATTTCAACCCAGTGACACATCCTTCCATAACTTAACATTTGCTAATGATTTTATCTATCTGGGCTCGGACATTATGTGGTTGACAGCGTCACAGATCTGAGTCGGAGTTATTCTGGTCACCGCCGGTCTCCATTTCAGACTCTACCTGAGAGCCCTCAGGTAATGGCTTCCGCTTGGGCGGAGGACAGTCCTCTACGTCCCTATCAAACTCTGCGTCAATTCTTCTAAGGTCATCCTCAAAATCACCGTCAGACTCAGACAGAACACCAAACCTATTAGATAAGTCCATTACACCTGCAGAACTCTGGACCTTCTTCCTGGCTTCTTGGCCAGTGTCATACTCCTTCTCAGGTTTACGGGAGGTCTTGTCCTTTTTCTTCCTTTTAGTCTGAGACACAGATGGTAGTACTGAAGTAATGCTTCCCTGTGACTGCTGCCCCTGAGGGACAACCTCCATACTTCCCTGTGCACCCTCTGAACCCTGCTGCTCTGGTGTCACCTGAGTAGACCCCTGGTGGGCCTCCGGTCTGGACAGTATTTCCCTGACAGTAAAGCTGCCTCCTCCAGAATCTCTGCCCCTGCCACCAAATCCTCATCAGGATAGTCCTTACAGATATTGTGCCAGGCGTCAGGACAGTCCCTGTGAGGGTGACCGATCTTCCCACAGAGGTTGCACCTGATGTTCTGGCAGTCTGCAGCCACATGGCCGACCTCCCCACACAGGTTGCACTTCACCACAGTACACGTATTTGCCAGGTGACCCGCCTTGCCACATTTGAAGCACTTACGAGGCTGCCCAGGATAGAAACACACACCCCTCTCCTCCCAATAAAGAAGGAGTTGGGTAAGTGGGCAGTGATATTATCGCACTGGCGCAGTTTCACCAAAACCCTCCACCCTCCCGTCCAGATACCATCATTGTCTCTGCTTTTGGTGAGGTCAGAGACCAGGTCACAGTGCCTCCGGAGCCACACCACAATGTCCTGCGGGGGAACAGACTCATTCCAGAAGATGAGATTAACCGTAACGGTATCTGGCTTAGAGAAAGGAATAAAGCTGAACTTACTCCAGCCCTCAGTGTCTCTAAACTTGGGGAAATTAGACCAAAACCTGTCCAGGTCACTCATGAGCTTAAAGCTGACATCATAGCCCTGCCTGTCTGGAAGATTAATCACCGCCAAGATGCTGACTGGCGCAAACCCCATCTGGCGACACAAGAGCTCCCTGACCACAAACCTTCTATCTGGCAGATCCTCCTTGGCACCTCTGTGCCGGAAACGCACAACGTTTCTCCGTTTAAACGCCTGGCCGGTATAATTGGCACCAGAGGTGAAGGACGGAGCGCCACGACTCCAGGCATTACTGGGGGAACCTGCGGGGTCACACTAGGCTGACTGACGGGGTGAGGGTCTGCAGCAGGGGGGGCTTCTACACCTTGTGTGCTCGGAATTAAAGGGGGGAAATCACAGACATCATCATGCACATTGTTATCATCAACATCAATGTCACTATCAGACTGCGCAGCGTCCAGCAAAGATACTGTGCTCCCCCAAACCCCCGACCCCTCAGATACAGCGCGGTTATCCCCAGCATCAGAGCCCTGCTGGGCACCATCAGGAACTACCGGCACATGTCCACTGCCCAACTGTGGTGCATGGCATTCTGAGACTTGTAGTCCCTGTGCTGAAAAATGTCCATGCTGCTGCTTGGAATCTGCTGCAGGCGGCTGTACTGGGCATTCTGCGACTTGTTGTACCTCTACTGGAATGTGCCCTTCATGCTGCTGCTTGGAATCTGCTGCAGGCTGTTGTGCTGGGCATTCTGTGACTTGTTGTACCTCTGCTGGAATCTGCACTACATGCTTCTGCTTTGGATCTGCTGCAGGCAGTTTTGCTGGGCATTTTGAGACTTGTGGTACGTCTGCTGGGGTCTGTACTACAGGCTGCTGCTGGTGCGGCATTTGCCCCTTTTGGAAGCAGAAACTTGCAGGCTGCAGCACTGGCCGCACCTGCTTCTGGGGTCCACCTGGGACAATGTCTGACCTGGAACCTGCAGAGTTCTGCTTCTGTGAATTAAACAGTTCCTGGTTCCTATAAGTCTCCGCCAGGGGCCCCATCCTCTCTAGGACGCAGTCCATGTCCCTCACCACTTTTGCCAGCAATACACCCAGTGTGTTCAGAGTCTCATCATAAAAATCATGACTCCCGGGATTAATAGCCTTTAGCTTATAGCAAGTGTCTATCTGCATCTGTAGTGTGTCTTTCTGCTGCTGTAACTCACCGAACTTCTTGACCAGTCCTGGGATCTCCTCTGCGAGCTGAAGCTCAGGTGCACGTGGCGTCTCCTCCTGGTATCCTGCATTCAGCGATGTCCCGGCTGCTTGAACCCAGACGTCTCCTTAATTTTCACCTCTGCTGGTTTCATGGCTCCAGGCTCCACAGCACTTTTACTGCTGCCACCTGACTGCGACGGTGTGCGTCCTGACCGCGCCATACTGCCATGCTGCTGTAAGTTCTCCTGGATGGTTTGTCTTTCCAAAGACGTCCGTCTCTGCCTGGGAGCAGGAGAGGTGATCTGCACAGCTGGGGCTGATCTCACCTGTGCACCCGGCAGGAGCTGCTTGCTGACTGGGGAGTTACCTGACTTCACATTGTGCTGTAACCCATCGCTGACCGACACTTTTCCTTCTTGCTTCTTTGCTGGACTTGGAGAAGGTTTTCCTCCCAAAACTTTACTGACGGCTTTTTCCTCCTTCACAGAACTGCTGCAGCTTTGGCTCGCTGCATTCACTGGTCTGACAGTGGCTCTGGGATTAACATTCCCATTAGGAGAGG